>JAHPZR010022929.1:0-17509 GCA_019787425.1 Platygyra sinensis | reverse complement strand
GGTGAGACCATTAGAAAATTCTTTTCAAATGTTTGCCGGAGGCATGGATGATTATAACTTGTAAACCTTTGCTAGTGGATATTTTTTTCACTCACTTATCAATGAAAATCACTCACATTTTGTGAGTTTGCAAGCGTTAACTTCTAGCCCTGGATGGTTATCATAAAGAGCGTGCATCTCATTAACCTGCTTTTCTGGACAAATTAGCTATGAATGTCAATGTTTGATTTTACATACACGTGTACTTACAGTGTACTACTGACATTTGTCCTTCAGTCTAAAGTTTATAAGATTAGCAAACTTCCAATAATCTGATTGCGGGATGCACCTGCAGCTTCATATACATGTAAATGTACTTCGATCTTAATGTACTCCCGCTGGTTCACATACATTGCCTATCAGTGGATGGCCCTTGCCATTCAGTTTCCTAATTATTTTTAATTTGTAGTTTAGCTTAATATTCAACATAATATTTTTACACTGCCTTTTCTTTTTTTTTTTTTTTTTTTTACACTGCCTGCTTTTGGTTTGTAAATTGAGTTGCCTTAGTTTGTGCTTTCATGCGGCAACATCAGTGTGTTTGAGCCCGCTGAGGTCTTAAATAAGTAAAATTACATGATTGTAAATTGCAGTGGTTTTTTTTTTCTGTAGCAAATTGAAAACCTTGATAGGAATTCCAATCTATATCATCTGGATTTGTCAGATAATAGGTAAGAAAAATAACTGATAGTACTGTTACATCAATTTTTTAGTAAAAATTTCTGTTCAAAAATCCACTGATTAATGCATGGTGAAAACATTTATGCCTGGACAGATGTATCTTACCATGAAATCAGTTGTCGACAGTTTCAGTCATTGACCATACACTTAAGTATCAATATTGGTGGAAATGTACATACACTGTAGTAAAGAATTTCAGGTCATGTGGTAAATTTCTGTGCTTGATTTAGTTTTGAAAACTTTTTTTATCAAGCTTTTGGCAGTCCTGCAAATAAATTATGGATAATATTTACTATGGATTTCACATGATTCATATGTGGCTAAATCTTCTGTCTCGTCTTTCTCCTGTCTAGTATTGCTGTTCTGTCAGGTTTAAAAACCCTCACAAAGTTAAAGGTAACTGTTTTTTATGAAATTAGTTTGCCACATGCCTTATCCTTCTGCAAATTACATGTACGGACCATGTTTACTGCAGGTGGTGTCAGCGGACACTATTTAATAGAGTGTTTCTGTTGAGGAACGATTGACTGATAGTTGCCCCACGGAAATTTGGTGTTCTTGAAAACAAATATTTGCCAAAGAAGGCAAATATGCTGCGTAGTATCGAATAATATTATGCTAGTTTTAAGTTAGAACATCAAATTTCCAAGGGGCAGCCATCAGACCGATAGTTCTGAGGTCTACATGAACACTCTATCATCTATGGCAAACGATGCAGTTTCTATAGTTCAGTTGTGTTATATGTTGATGATTTTCAGCAATGAGAAGTGTGAAATAATAATAAAGTTCTCGAAATGAAATGTGTTTCTTTTTACATTTTCACAAAAATTAATTCCCTAAGAAAATAATTTTGCACCAAAATTGCGAAAATAAAGACCTGCGAAGTATGTCGACCTTTTTGTTCGCAAAAATTAAGTGCCCACGAAAATTAGTACCAATATGGTATGTTGGCTGAGGCGTTGACCGATACTATTAACTAAAGATTTTTTTTTTAGTCCATAATTTCAATGACATAAACAAGTCACTGGTTATACCTTGTAGACTCTTTTGCTACATGGAAATCTGATATCCTCACTGAAAGGCATCAAAGACCAAGTGCCAAACACAGTGTTCACCCTCTCACTGGCAGATAATGAGATATCAGACCTTAATGAGGTATTGGAATGTGCACTTATTACATGTATTTGGTGAAAACAAGTACTGATCTGTGTAGTGCTTTCAATTGATTGGTAAGAAATTCTTACAAATTTTAATTATTTTTTGACTATAATGTACAGGTAATCAAAGAAGAGTCTGAGCTGCTACCCACTAAGCAGATCATTTGGTTTATGCAAGCAGTATGAAATAACTACAGTAGCTAGTATCTCAGATAATCTTTAATTTATAGAACATGCAATTTTCGACCAACACCCTGTAACTCTGTACTTGAGATGGGTCTACAATTGGCTAATGGTAAGGTCATTCTAGGCTCTCAATTACAGTAGTGTCCTGGTTTGGGTCGTGGTGTGTCTTCTCTCAGTGGGATGAGACTCCTCTTTCACACTGCCTTTTTGGACCCAGCTCGGTGTAAATTGGACTGAAGAATTGATGATAGAACAACCTTACAAAAGGTTGAGGGCAGCATGGTATAACTGGCATATCATCCAGTGGGAGTGGTAATATTCATAGACACTTCATGCTATGGAAAACAAATTAAGATACATGTACATGATGCAGAAAGTGGCCACAGCATTGCTCAGCCATCTGGTGTCATGATAGAAAATTACGATCCCTCAATCTTCAAGTTTTCATCCTAAGAATCAATGGGACGTTATGGCTTGTCAATACTGATGCTGCCTTTGTAATTCGGGTTTCCTTAGCATGAAGTGACTACCTACATGCCCAGTGAAGAATGTGGCCTGAGGCTGGTAACTTATTGGTTAATATTTTCTGCTGGACTAGAGATAAGGGCCATTATGACGCAGGGCTAGCCAATGCCTTTTATGTTCCATGTTGTGTTCTTAATTGAGACACTTTCTTGTAGATGTAGTTGCATGTAGTTTGAAACTTGTCAGTCAAGGAAGATTTAAGTGAACTCATTATATCTGTCTAATTGATTCATGTAGGTGGTACATCTGTCATCTCTGACCAATCTTGAGCAGTTGTCACTTGTGAACAATCCTTGTGTACTGGCCAGTAGCTCTTGGAGACTGTATCTTTTGCACCAAATACAGGTGTTTAAGTTGTTTGCTTAATTCTACCTGACTGCTTGAAAGAAACCTGAGATCCTTATCAGTAGTTCTGACCATATTAATGGCACAACTTTACAGAGATCTGTTCCAATTGTCTTGCAGAGACTGTTACTTGGTTTTGACTTTTTTCCTGTAACTTGCAACCAATGGATCATGTGTACAAACTGTATAAAACATGTACGTATATGATAGCCTGAGTCAACCCTCGATCAACACTCGATCTTTATCTCGATAAGCACTCAATGAACATCTCAATCAATGCTCTCGACACTAAACCAATGCTTCATCAACATCGCGAACAAGACTCAGTTGGCAACTAGTGGGTTGACCTACTGTCGACTGAGATGTTGATTGGGTATCAATCGAGATGTCAATCAAGTCTTGATCAAGATATCGATTGAGTGTTGATTGAGAGTGGATCAAAGGTATCCATCGACTCTTGACCCAGGATACATGTTCTTCAAGTTGATGTACATGTGTATTTGCTGTATCTGGAGTTGGACTTGCCCTTACCGGTCTCACTCACCCGATCTTAAATTATTTAAAACCTTGTTATGATGAGCACATTTCAATGCTCAAGGTAGTTATGATTATCAAAGAGAGTGAGTTATTAATACAGAAATCTAAAGTAAGTTACGACTTTTTACAAGTGTTTGTATGGCTGGGTTACAAATTGGCTGTAAAACCTGATGTTTGTTTTCAACAGGAAATATCTTATTATATCTTGTTCAGTTCCTCATTTCAGATGTGCTTGATTTAATATACAATCTAATTGTCTCAAGCATGCTAGGTTGCATAATTAATTTCATTTTCAATAGATTTTCATGTATGTCAATGACAAGAACAAGGAATACTGACATAAAGAAAGGCTTCCTTAAGGGCAAGTTTCTGGCATAAAAGTTGTAAATTAAAGAAATTTTTCTCACACACTGAATGCATTTTGTCTGCCACACGACAATGCAACAGCACTTCACTGACACTTCTATCAACATCACAATGATAACAGAATTGGAGTTGACAGGCGAAAAAACTGCCCAAATGTTGATATACTTCCAGAAGAACTCTAGGCAATAACTTACTGAGGGGTGGGAGGGTAGGAAAACTGTTGCACTGTCTGGCAAGAAAAGAAAAACTGACTCACGTGACAGCTGGAGCATGAAACTAACATTCCCCATTCAGTGTGAGAGAACTCCGTTTCCTTTCTCTTTTGCAAGCTCAGCCAGCAGGAAAAACATATATTAGTTACTACCACTAGCAATAACAACATCATGTAAAATCAGAATGTAGACTTCTTGCCGATGAGTTGTCCTTAACTCTTTGCTAGAGAGGTGAATTACAGACCATATCTTGTGTATTGCTGTGGTAATCTTATGAACTTGGATGGAAATTTGGTCAATGATCAAGAAAGGTCAGTTTGTTACACAACGGTATTCTTGACAAAGATGCTTTCAAGTTGTGTAGTGTAAACATGCGGCCGTGTAGGTAGGATGAAAGGGTGCAATTCTCTTCTGTTTTAAGCCTTTTTCAGTTAATAATATAATATAGATATAGTCTCCTTTGCAGTCATTTGTTCAATCACTGGACAAAACCTTGTTTCATTCTGTCTGTTTTGATTCCAAATTCTTTACATGTTTGTTTAACTTAAAAAATTTTCAGTTTATTTATTATTCCCATTTTCCACATTCATCTCATCCTTCATTGATGATGTTATTTTATTTTGTTTTGCACTATTAATAATTTTTCCTTTTGCATGTAAACATAGAATGCTTGCAAGACTGCTAGATCAAGCTTTCAAGCGGATAGGCCACCCCTCCCAAGGACAACATGTTCAACTTGTGTCCATATTACATCATCTTTGTTCTGATTCTGATCCTGTTCATCAGGTATGAAATGGGGATTTCTTAAAGCTATTTATTTAAAGATAATGTACTGGGCTCTTGTTTTCTTAGTTTTGAAAGAATCGATAACAAATTTACAAGACATAGTGGATCATGCGTACAATATAAAGATCTATTAGGGCCTTCCTCAGTAGGGTGTCGATTGATATACCCTAGGTCAGTACCCTCAGTTGGCCCTCGATGTATCCTCAATAGGCACCTTGGTTGACATTGATCCACACTTGAAACACATCTCGGTAGAGAGTCAACAAATTTTTGCAGACATGTCATTGGGTGTTGATTTGAGCTGACAGACACTTGACTGACTGTCAATTGAGTGTTAACTGAGTGTTGGCCAATTACTAAATAAATGAAGATGTTCAACAAGTGTCGATCAAGATGGTAATCAAGGGTATCAATCAACACTCGACTGTGGGTGCCTTTAGTACAAATAACCATAAGATTGTTTAACTGAGTACGTGGATTTTCTTATCAACATTGAGTATTAAACAAATCCCTTAAGGTTCATATTGGATTTAATACCGTAACTTGGCCAGGTAGTTTTGGTAATGCACAAGGTCACAAGAATATAAGTACTAATAATTAATATATACCATTTTTTCTACAGACAACTCCAGCTGATGACCTTGGTAAGTGGACTAATATGCATTTGTGTTGATGAAAATGTTAATTGAAGCTGTCTACTGTTGCATTCGATTACAAGAAAAGCACCTTTGTTAATGACATTTGTTTGATCTCGTCTGTAAGCTACATGTAACTTATGTACAGGAATTTTGGTTTGTATGTACAGTTAGGAAACAGTCCTTAGAAAATATGCATGCTGATTGGTTAAAAATCATGTTTCTATAACTTATAGAGATGCAGAACTAGCATGAGCTTTTGACGTAATGATGATGCGAGCAAAGAGAATTTACATTTTGATAACCAAGTTAACAAGTTGTTTTCCTTTTTCACGTCTTGTTGTCTTCTAAATGATATAGAAAACATGTACTCCGTGTTGCTATTGAGTTATAGAAACACTCGTGAAAGTTTGGGAGAACTAAGAAAAAGCTGTGGAAACACTCGCCTGCGGCTTGTGTTCCCACAGCATTGCTCATTCTCCAAAACTTCCACTCGTGTTTCTGTAACTCGATAGAAGCACGGTACATGTTTTCTATTTCTTAAATAAATGTGATTTGACAGCCTAGGCGATAACAGACAAACATTGCTTATCAGTTTTCAAATGAGTGCTATAAAAACCAAAACCAAAATTATCTCTGGTCAGTCACAAAAGACATAGGCAATTCAGTACACCTCTGAATTAAACTTGAAGCAAATTTTATTTAGCAGACTCCCTTAATGTAGCAAAGTGGTGTAGTAATCCTCACTAAAAACATGGTCAGATTTTAGCAGCGTTACCTCTGTCTGGATCAATGTAGATATCACAAAAGCCCAAATTGCTACATGTAGCTGTTTTGCTTTATAACTTTTAAACTTGAGGCAGTTTTTAATTCAGAATAAATGCAAAATAGGAGCCATCTACATGTACCCTTTGCTTGTTACTTTTCATGCATGTATGTTTGTTGCTAGGACCAATAATATTGTATTAACCTGATTGCAATGATTTAGAGAGTAAGTAAGTTGTATAAGGAAGAAAAGAGTTTTCATGTGAAACAAACATTGCATTTGTTTATTACTTTAGATTGCAACATGTTATTGGAATCAGAGAGCTTCTACATTCCGGTTCCTTCATCAGATGTAGAACAAACAGAATCTGGTGAGTTCTCTCTTTTGATAAAATAAGTCATTGTACACATAAGCTTTCTGTCTTAATGGTGTTTTATGCCAGTTATGAACATATCTCGTACTAGAGTCTTGCAGTGTAGTACTGGGAGAAGTGTATGGTTACTTACTAGTTGTCTCCATCATGTTGTACCTTATCCAGTTCTACCCTCTCCTTGTCACCGAATTCTCTCAGGCTCATGAGAGAGTCCCCTTCCGAGTGTCATATTGCATGACAGAAGTAAGGCCTTGGTACTTCTAATGTGATTTCTGGTAAACAATAAAATAGAATTTTTTACCTGCACAAATTCCTCCTATTTGAAGGTTATGCGAGCTATGTGAACATTTTTGTAATACCTAAAAAGCTAATTGAAAAATAATAGATTATAATAATACTAATGATAACGATAACGATGATAATGATAAAGATAATGATAATAATAATGATAATGGTAATGGTAATGGTAATGATAATGATAATGGTACTGATCGTGATAATGATAATGATAATGGTAATGGTAATAATAATGATAATGATAATGATAATACTAATTAAATAATTAAAATTATAAATGTATCTGTAGCTCTGATAGATCTCTGAAGTGCAAATCTGATTACATGTAGATGGATAATTCTCTGTCTGCAGTCAATAGAGTGGTGTGTGTGTTTAACACAATCCTTTATTCGTCGTTCAAGATGACCACATTATGACTGAAGAAGAAGCTATCCGACTGTTTAGTTTAGCAGCTACCATTATTCAAGCTCACGTACGTGGCTACTTAGTGAGAAAAAAGTTTGACTTCTGTCAGTACCGACGAAGGAAATATGCCGCGGCCTCCATCCAGGCAGTGTGGTACAAAAACTCATTGATTTCGTTTTGATCTATCATATTGAATCGCCTGTCCTTCCTCTTTCCCATTGCTTCAGTTCCCTTCCCCTTTACCTCCCATTACCTTCTCTTTCCTCCCTCTTACCTTTAAATTCTCTCTCCCCTGAGGGCAATCCTTTCCTCTCATTTCCACTCCCTTCCCTTCTCATCTCATTCCATCCCCATTCCTTCCCTTTTCATCTGCTTGTCTTCCTTTCTTTTCACATCCGCCCCTTGCCCTTTCCTTTCGCTCTGTTCCTACCCATCACTTCCTTTTCTTTTCTCATCTGTTCCCGTCAGTCTAAAGTTCCTTTAACAGCTAACGGACTGTAATTTATGTCTCTTCCTT
Source organism: Platygyra sinensis (assembly GCA_019787425.1). Classification (NCBI taxonomy): domain Eukaryota; kingdom Metazoa; phylum Cnidaria; class Anthozoa; order Scleractinia; family Merulinidae; genus Platygyra; species Platygyra sinensis. The sequence goes on along the minus strand of JAHPZR010022929.1, from coordinate 9,682 downwards.
CGTAGGAAGGGATACCGTGCTCGCACAAGGGACATTAAAGTTATCAACATTAGGAATGAACTCAGAGTTAGAAGGCTCATTTCCCTCATAACCAATTTGTACAGCACCCTAGAGAGGTAAACATTTGTAAGTTAACTAAAGAGTTCAGCAAACACAGTTACTAAGATTCTTCAAATGTGTAAAGTGTTGATTTATATCTTTGCCCTCATTGCAGAGAACGCGAGGATGCTGTCAAAAGCAGGGAACAGCTGAAGACAGCTATAAAATATCTCTGGCACCAGGTACAAACTGGTAACTGCAGTTGTACGAAACAATTTTCTTACCTCTGGAAAAAGGCCTTTTTGAAGAGTGATTCTCATTTGAGTCTCGAAAACTTATTGGTTTTGCGTTACAAGACTGCACGATTGGTCTAAAAACTCGCGCCACTTTTTCATCCAATCAGAAGTAAAGCCAAACCCTATCGCAACTCGCTAAGGTTTTCCCGCGCTTTGTTTGCGCTACATGTATTTGCTACAAGTTCTGATTGGTTCACTGGATTTTCTGTGTTCTTCTGTGATTGGCTAGAGTAATTACTTTGGTTCTGATTTTACGACACCCAATTCGGAAACGGCTCTGTGTTGTTTATGAAAACCCTGATATGTTCGCGGGAGGGATGGCTTCAGACAACTCGTGTACAGGATGTGCTGATTTAATACATCAAGTGAAATAGTAAACGTCGTTGGAATTGGTTAGTTTTATGAAGTTTTAAAGCGCCTTAATCAATTGCTCGTGTGCTCCTATTAGATCACGGAAGAGAAAAGACTCAATCAAATCCAGCTTCACAAAGAACAAGTTAAAGCAGCAATTAAGATACAAGCTTGGTGGTGAGTAAAAACGTTTCTATCGTCTTCAAATATATGCGGGACACTTTGTGTTGATACTGTAGACTCTCCTGGGAAAACGGGGATGTAATTAATAAAAATAGTTCTTTGCACTTACTGTTCTGTGTCGGTCATGCCTTGTTTAAAGTATTATTGTTGCCTCCATCCTTGTCCAGTACTGTCGAACGGATACGACCCGTGAATGGCTTGACACGACTCGTACGACCCGAATAGGTCGTGAAACAATGGTTTACGGGTCGTACGGGTTGTGGAACAATGGTGACCTGCATATCATTAGTAAGACAGCACTTCACAATACGGCTCGTACGACCCGTACGGGTCGTACCGATCGTGAAACAATGGTTCACGAGTCGTACAATTGGTGAACTGAACTGCATAGATATTTACATACTGATGAATTCTGTCGAACTTATACGACTCGTGAATGGTCCGAGAGACAAACATGCTTAAAAGACAGTTGCATGTTCTTCGTTCTGAAAACGTGAATGCCCCAAAGCGCAAAACACGATGAATATTCTTCGTTCTCAAAGCGTAAGAGGCCAAAAGTGCTACATATATACGGTGCTCTTCGGAGTCCTAAAGCAGGAGAGTGCAAAAGCGTTGCTCATTCTGAAAACGTGAATGCCCCAAAGCACAAAACACAATGAATATCCTTCGTTCTCAAAGCGTGAGAGCCCAAGAGCGCTATATACTCTTCGGAGTCCTAAGTCCAAAAGCGCTAATTAGAATGTATTCCTCGTTCTAAAATTGTTAATGCCTCAAGGATAAAACACAATGAATATTCGCCGTTCTCACAGCGTGGGGACCCAAGTGCGGGTATCCCGTCAGTTCGCTCCATGGCTATGATTTCGCCCCCAACAAAAGTCAGTTCGCTCCATTATCGAAGTCACTTCACTCCATGCAGAGGTTACTCCGCTCCATACAGAAGTTACTTCGCTCCATGATATAATTTAAGTGTATATATGCATACCAGATTTTATTTGCCCAACTGATGGGAGCGAAAAAGCACGGCTGTTTTCGCAGGCGATACATGCATGTATTGAGATCTAGACGTAGTTAAAGTGATATCATTGAGTCTAAGTATCTTTGTTTGATTACGCGCGCTATTTAGCATTCACTTGTACCACTTGCGTGGCAACAAAGTCAAACAAAGTCCGTTGTTTGATTGATGGCCGATCGTATGTGAAAAAGTTTAAAAACCATCCACGGCTTTTACATACGCTGTAAAGTTTCAACCACCTGTAAAACCTGTTAAGCTATATTTGATCTTGGTGTAGTTTATGACGTCTATGTGTGATTGAGTCTAAATATCTTTGTTCGATCACGCGCGTTGTCTAGCATTCACTTGAACCACTCTCATCTGTAGACGGCTTTAACGCGCATTGTTCCATAAACTGCCCTCGAAACCATTTTTATTGTCAGTCTAAATGTATTTGATATATTGCGCGTGTAGTTACAAAAAACTTCTTTTGAAGACTGTATTGTTGTTTTCTTGCCACATGTACCCACGCGTAATGTGTGAACTCAGTTATGTTAACACAAGGTGAGAATTTTTTTTTCCGGCACAACGCACCGAGCTTTCAAGATTTGTTTACTTGAAAATTCGGAATACGACCTTAACCTCAACTGCTTATGGTATCTCAAAAGATTATCTATGACTATAAGAATTCGTGTGGAGGAAAGTATAATAATTTTTGTTGAGAAAAGTAATCGAACGAAATGATGTTTAGCCGTTACCTAGCGGAACGCGACTGTAAGCTGTGTTAGTTAATATCTGACTGAATGACATAAGTTCAAAATCAGGTATCTGCTATCAACAGTAGATACAGCTTTTGACATGTCCTTGATAAGACAATGCTCCAGTCCCGGGAGGCTACTCCCTTATAAGAGCTTAATGGGGACGTGCGGCCAGCCAGGGTATGTTTTTCGGGATTTTTGTCTTAAACAGGGTATCAAATTTGTCATTTTTTGTCTTAATCAGGGTATCGATTTATCAATTTTTGTCTTAAATGGGATATCTTTTCTTGGATGATAAACGGCAAAATTTTTACAAGCTCTTGTAAATTATTATTGACTTCCGTTTACTTTGGCATTGAAACCAGGCACATTATTAAATTTCCATTAATTACACAACAAGAAAGCCACACAATTTGTAACTGCAACTTTTAAGCTATGTCTTAAATAGGGTATCAAAAATGGAAATTCTGTCTTAAACAGGGTAGGAAAATCAGCGATATTTGTCTTAAACAGGGTCAGGGTATGAGGGGCCGGCCGCACCTCCCCACCCAGGAATATATCGAGTACCCCCCCCCCCCCCCGGGGGCGCCAGTTCGCTTATTGTTGGCGCCGCCGTTGGCCTTCGCTGCATCGGACGCCGTTCGTAAACCATTGTTTCACGACGATATAAAGTTCACCAGCTGTACGACTCGTAAACCATTGTTTCACGACCCGTACGACTTGTACGAGTCGTACGGGTCGTGGTCTTGTATATACACTCTAAGTCCCTCTAATGGTATGCAGTTCACCAACTGTACGACTCGTAAACCATTGTTTCACTACCGTCGTACGACTTGTACGAGTCGTACGGGTCGTGGACTTGTACATAAACTCTAAGTCCCTGTAATGGTATGCAGTTCACCAACTGTACGACTCGTAAACTATTGTTTCACAACCCGTACGACTCGTACGAGTCGTACGGGTCGTGGACTTGTGTACACGCTTCAAGTCTCTCTAATGATATGCAGTCCACCAACTGTACGACCCGTAAACTATTGTTTCACGACCCGTACGACTCGCACGAGTCGTACGGGTCGTGGACTTGTATATACCCTCTAAGTCTCTCTAATGGTATGCAGTTTACCAACTGTACGACTCGTAAACTATTGTTTCACGACCCGTACGACTCGTACGAGTCGTATGGGTCGTGGTCTTGTATATACACTCTAAGTCTCTCTAATGGTATGCAGTTCACCAACTGTACGACTCGCAAACTATTGTTTCACGACCCGTACGACTCGTACGAGTCGAACGGGTCGTGGTCTTGTATATACCCTCTAAGTCTCTCTAATGGTATGCAGTTCACCAACTGTACGACCCGTAAACTATTGTTTCACGACCCGTACGACTTGTACGAATCGAACGAGTCGTGCAAAAAGGAAGATGCCATTATACGGGTCGTATCAGTTCGTGTATATTGGTCAACCCTCTATTGTTGAGCCAATATCTCCAAGTGTGTTGATACTATATGTATTGAAATCCTTTTTCATCTTGCCATTGTTTTCAACGAATATATATTTTGAAAGTAGATCAAGTAATAAGTATTTCTGGGAATGATTTCTTGAAATATCTATTGCAAGCTTAATTACAAGAAAGTGATTTTAAATTCAAACTTGAGGGATGTTGTTGTGATATAAAACCGTTCAGTTTCGTTTTGTTTTCATAGCTTTCCTTTCAATAGGCCATTTTCGAGTTCCCTTGAGGCTCTGTTTCAAAACGAGTCTAGGTGCGAAACCATTGTTATGAAAATGACTTTGATTTGCATGAAAATGATCGTGCATGCAGAACTCATTTTCATATGAAAGGTTTCGCACTTGGACTCGTTTTTGAGAGAGAGGCACAAAGAACTCGGAAATGACCTATTCATTTTGTTTTTCAAAACCTGTCAAATTTAATACAAAAAATTACTAATTCCACTTTTTTGTTTCTTCGATTTCAGGAGAGGATGTATGTGCAAAAAGGTAACTGACTCAGTCTTGGACGAGCATGTGATCTTGATGCAAGTTTGTTGTTAAATGGAGGACATTTAAAGGAAACTTAACTTAATATGAAACTTAAGTCTTTTCCTGCGTTTGGTACAAGATTATGGAACTGTCTTACCTTGGACCTTTACACTGCGCGTCAGTCTGGTGTTACGAGTCGCATTACTGCTGTATCGAAGACTACACTAATCATTGCTAATTTTTCACCTTGCCACAGCAAATTTATGAGTTTATGAGAATTAAAGACTTGTTGGTCCTTGTTGTTCATCGTTCTAAAGAAAAATTGTGCCAAATGTGCTACTAGAAGTCAGAACATAATGATTACCGTCCTTCTCAATGCATTGTTGTCTCACTGTTGTAGGCGTTTCCTCACAAGAGCGAGAACAGAGATAAAGTTACCATACTCTTTTCTTTATGTCGCAAGCTACAGATGCAGGTAATGATAAGTTTAATAATATTTAATTACATAACTAGTTCCGTGAGTGACCAAAACAAACCAAATCTCGCTCTATGGTTGGCTACCAGGACTGGTTTGAAGGGAATACTGCGTCAGTTCGGTATTATCGACTGTGTCCCACAGTCCCGCGAGAAAGTGGTGTTTTATAGACTCGTTAGACAGTATAAGAATCATTTACCAAGCTTGTTTGGTCAAGATGGATTGACCAAGATGGATTGACATTGGTCGCGTTCTTTTTATGTGGGCTTGTGAACTTTGATGACCTGATGTGCTGTGCTGTGCTGCGCTGCGCTGTGCTATCCGAATCTAAATGTGTTCTTTTTAAATACCACTCGATTCAATCTCTTAGCTTGGAGTTTAGGAAGAGGTCCTCCATAGCTCTGACTACAAAACGATCGTCAATAGTGTGTAGTTGTCAGGAGTGACCAAAAACCAAATACAAATGCAAAACCAGCTCATGTTTGTTTCGGAACATACTTATGAAGGATGGAGTTTATTTCTTTTGTTTTTGTTGTTTTCTTTGTTTTTGTTGTTTTCTTTGTTTTTGTTATTCTTCATTGTTATTTTTTGGGTTTACACTGGATATTAACCCGATGTATTCTGTGAAATATTTTTTTGTTGGAGCTAAGTTTTACAGGTTGTTACACCGAGCACGAGCTTTGGTTTTTGAGTGTCTGGTGTTTATAATACGTTTTGTACTTTTCTCCTTCACAGTTGGATGTCGTCACATCAAAGATAAATGAAATCACGAAAGGTATGCTGTCACTCAATGACGGAATTTCTATAATTGTATTGATGTATATAATGAACCACTGTGATCGTCGCGACAAGATGAGTTATTTGTTTGAGTAAAGGTCAAGACACGCTTTATACACTGAATGGTTTTCGAATTATTTTTTAATTGCGTGACAGTGCAACCCAAGAATAAGGAATTATTTTTTGGAATATGTTGCCCATTGGCCATAATCGTGGAAGGACTAGCGGGTTCAATAATCAAATAATCAATCTTGAGGAGTACGCTTCTCTTGGTTTGACTGTAGTATTATAATAGTGTACCATAACAACAAAAACCGGTTGTAGCTCCAGTAGACAATTGTTTTCTTAATTTGTTGCTCTTAGGTGAAAAGCAAAGCAAAGAATTTCGTCTGAAAGACCAAGCGGCTTTAGAGGTGCAGGGTCAGTTCTATGACACGGTCAGACAACTGGATTCGTCGCAAGATAACGTCACTCTTTCACCTGATGTTGAGGCGGATCACAAGGAGTCGTCTTCTCTCGATCAACTGAATGGCAAGCCAGGTGAATACGCTGTCCACTCATTAGACGATGCACAGGCTCACATAATGAAGGAAGGAGATCTGGCAATTTCAGGAAACAATTTGCCTGCGCCAGGTCAAGTAGGATGTGAAGAAAAATTGGTGTGTTCAAATGATTCTGCTCCGTTGGATCGTACAGAGGGCGAAGTGGTTCCGTCTTCAATTGATCAAGTTGATCATGAAGCAGCTGAATCCAACACCCACAAACTTGACCTGGGATTGACTGAAGAGACTTCATTTACTGCTCTTGAAGAGTGCAACATAGTGGCATCAACTCTAACAGAGAATAACGAGGGGTCGCCTTCATACTTTCAAAGCAACACGGAATGTAATGAGAGTGACGAAGGGCACTCACTTGATCGGCTAAAAGATCATGGTACCGGCGTAGTAACGTATTCTACGCACGGTGAAGAAGATCTTCAAGGGGAGAGCCATGTGCTGTCACCTGTTACTCAGGAGGAATCGCGAGGTGAAACTGAGGCCATTGCATTTGAGGCTCAAGTTGGTCAGTTAGAAGAGGACATGGTGTTACTTACAGGGTCACCTGCAACTGATGTAGTATCTCTGGAATCTCAAATTACTGGAGAAGTTCCTAGTGGGGATGGATCGGCGGAAGAAGCCTTGCATGTCAGCATACCGGAGATCATTGTGAGTAGCCCCGTCCCCACAGATGATGAAGGTAGCGATGCAGGGTCTACTTTTGAAGGCGATGCGTGCGACGTGCAAAGGAAAGTCGAAGACAGTGAGACGGAGCGACAGAGCATTGACGACAAGCAATCTGGTGCTGATTCATCCCGGGAGGTGCCACGCTCTTGTCAAGAAAAAGATGGCCATATATCTGACACAGGTAGATACACTGATCAAACGAAAGAAAACACTTGCCTCAAACAGGAAGGTGGCATCTCTAGAAAATACCATGAAATTAACCTCTTTCCATTTAGAAACACAACAAACTTCTCGGCTTCTAAAGAGGCAAGTACTAGCGAAAAACCTGGTAAAGAAACGGCAGTTACCGACCAATCAGGTCGCACTGTGTCCTCGGAAAGCGTGCATGTACCTAACTTGGGGGAGAGAGCCAGTAGCTTACTGTCACAGCTCAGGTCAGAAATCGCCAGCATGAAGACAGCTCGACTGAGCAATGCCTCTCCAATCCAAGCTGCTGCTGGCGATGGTGATGCTACCGAGACGTCACAGCAGCGTGACACGTCTCAACCAGCATCACAAGAGCGTGACTTATCTCAACCAGGAGCTGTTTCTGCTGCAACATATCGTCTTCCGTTGTTCGAAGACGTGGACAGCGCATGTTCGTCTTTCTCTCTGGATGACTTTTTGTCCGATCCGGTTACTGAGGAAGATTTAAATTCCGCTCCAGAGACTTATAATGTACATGAAGGAGCTGGTGATCATTGATCAGGTCATGTTTCGTGTTGTTCGTTTGTGATCGTATACCGTAACCTGCCGCTTATAAGCCCTTCCCACGGTTATAGGCCCATCTACTCCTAACTAAAATATACATCCGGTTATAAGACCCCCCGGATATAGGTCCCTCGGATATAAGCCCCCCGGATATAAGCTCCCTTTAACTTTACTTGTTTTGAATTCGTTTTATAACGTGTTCTTAGTCTGGTTATAGGCAAATCCAAAAACCCTTACGAAGTCGTTTAATCCCAGGGCTTATAAGCAGCAGTTTACAGTTATAAGACACCTCGGATATATGCCCCCTGTTTATAAGCCCGTCTATATCCTTACGAAGTTGTATAAGCCCTAGGGCTTAATTTATTGCAACAAAATTTAAACTTTATAACACGCTCATTTTGACAGACTAGCTTGTTGGCATACCTTGTATTGCATGGCATGAACTGCATGGGTATGGAAAACTAATAATTAAAGAAATGGCAAGCATCATTCTTAATTGTTTTCATTGTTGAAGTTAAGCGGAACGTAAGAGCTGTGCGAGTTTTTCGCACCGGTTGGTAGTTAATAAATTACTTACAACGTACCCTCTCTTGGTAGTAATTTATTTTTTGACCAAAATAACAGTAAATGCACAGAGTACAATGGAATTTCTCTTCTAGTGTTTAACTCGATATTTCACGAGTGAGCACAGCGAACGAGTGAGATATCAAGTTGAACAGACAAGATTCCAAATTTACAAGCAACCATGCATTATTTTATCACATAAACACACTAATGAGACGTTTTTCACGATTTTCCGAAAATTTCCGAACGCTTTCCAAAACTTTCCCAAGGCCAGGCGCCAGAGTACATACTTGATCATCCATTTGGCAATAGTGGATCTCTTAGTTGAGGCAGTTTCAGGGCGTCTGAATGTTTGACTATGAAATGCTCGGCTGCATTCTGGAGGATAACTTTCCGTATTCCAGTTGGCTAGGTTATTTAATTGAGAGCGTACGATTGTTTTTCCCGTTGGCTTTTCTAATTGATCTAAGCGTTATCTCCTTAGAACGGTTACACGCGAGCTACCTTCGAATCAGACATCGCCTCCTTAAGAAATGGGCTTATGGAGTAATGATCGCTGCTATTTGGCTGTCGACTCTGTCGAGGGAACATATCCCAGTGTGTTTTCAGTTCTACGCTGCACATCTTGATATAAATACAGTGTTAGCGGTGTACTTCTTACATTTCATCGTTTCTCTTTTTGTTATTTGTATCTCTTGTGCCTCGCTCCATCTCTGTAAAAGTTCGTTGCAGTCGTCATCTTTATCATGGTGCAAATAGTGGAACAGACTCTGAAGTGTAAATTAAAGTGCTAATAGAACCCACGAATAAACCACTGGGCGTTAGCCCTAGTAAGGGAATCAGGGAACGACACGAGGTAAAGAAAAAATCTTTTGACCTCGGTGGGAATGGAACCCACGACCTCCGGATTAGGTCTGCCGACTGAGCTACGAGGTCGGCCTGAGAAAGTCGGGGACGATTTAGGTGGTGAATCGCGGCGAAAAAAAAGTACGGGTACATATGAATGTTGTGCCGCGTAGCACTATGAACACAAATGGTGGAACAGAGAATTAACTCTGAAGTATAAATTAAAGTGCCCTTAAGTTTATACTAATTAGAAGATCGTGGGATTTGCGCCGTAGTTTTTGTCAAGCCAGTTAAGTCGGCCTACTTTTTGAGCGATTTTCCCTTGGTCCCCCCTTTGAAGAATCTCAGAAAATGGCCGATTTTGGAGTCTTTACTAAATTTTTCGTAACTCGGCTTTCTGGGCACTTTTGGAGCCGCGGTTTTTAACAAAATGCCCAATCCGAGCTT
>JAHPZR010022928.1:7500-17500 GCA_019787425.1 Platygyra sinensis | reverse complement strand
CACGGAATGTAATGAGAGTGACGAAGGGCACTCGCTTGATAGGCTAAAAGATCATGGTACCGGCGTAGCAAGGTATTCTACGCACGGTGAAGAAGATCTTCAAGGGGAGAGCCATGTGCTGTCACCTGTTACTCGGGAGGAATCGCCAAATGAAACTGAGGCCATTGCATTTGAGGCTCAAGTTGATCAGTTAGAAGAGGATATGGTGTTACCTACAGGGTCACCTGCAACTGATGTAGTATCTCTGGAATCTCAAATTACTGAAGAGGTTCCTAGTGGGGATGGATCGGCGGAAGAAGCCTTGCATGTCAGCATACCGGAGATCATTGTGAGTAGCCCCGTCCCCACAGATGATGAAGGTAGCGATGCAGGGTCTACTTTTGAAGGCGATGCGAACGACGTGCAAAGGAAAGTCGACGACAGTGAGACGGAGCGGCAGAGCATTGACGACAAGCAATCTGGTGTTGATTCATCCCGGGAGGTGCCACGTTCTTGTCAAGAAAAAGATGGCCATATATCTAGCACAGATTCATACACTGATCAAACGAAAGAAAACACTTGCCTCAAACAGGAAAGTGGCATCTCTAGAAAATACAATGAAATGAACCTCTTGCCATTTAGAAACACAACAAACTTCTCGGCTTCTAAAGAGGCAAGTACTAGCGAAAAACCTGGTAAAGAAACGGCAGTTACCGACCAATCAGGTCGCATTGTGTCCTCGGAAAGCGTGCATGTACCTAACTTGGGAGAGAGAGCCAGTAGCTTACTGTCACAGCTCAGGTCAGAAATCGCCAGCATGAAGACAGCTCGACTGAGCAATGCCTCTCCAATCCAAGCTGCTGCTAGCGATGTTGATGCTACTGAGAAGTCAAAGCAGCCTGACCCGTCTCAACCAGCATCACAAGAGGGTGACTCATCTCAACCAGGAGCTGTTTCTGCTGCAACATATCGTCTTCCGTTGTTCGAAGACGTGGACAGCGCATGTTCGTCTTTCTCTCTGGATGACTTTTTGTCCGATCCTGTTACTGAAGAAGCTTTAAGTTTTGCTCCAGAGACTTATAATGTACATGAAGGAGCTGGTGATCATTGATCAGGTCATGTTTCGTGTTGTTCGTTTGTGATCGTATACCGTAAACTGCCGCTTATAAGCCCTTCCCACGGTTATAGGCCCATCTACATCCTAACCAAAATATACATCCGGTTATAAGACCCCCCGGATATAGGTCACTCGGATATAAGCCCCCCGGATATAAGCTCCCTTTAACTTTACTTGTTTTGAATTCGTTTTATAATGTGTTCTTAGTCTGGTTATAGGCAAATCCAAAAACCCTTACGAAGTCGTTTAATCCCAGGGCTTATTAGCAGCAGTTTACAGTTATAAGACACCTCGGATATATGCCCCCTGTTTATAAGCCCGTCTATATCCTTACGAAGTTGTTTGCTCCAGAGACTTATAATGTACATGAAGGAGCTGGTGATCATTGTTGCAATAAATTAAGCCCTAGGGCTTAATTTATTGCAACAAAATTTAAACTTTATAACACGCTCATTTTGACAGACTAGTTTGTTGGCATACCTTGTATTGCATGGCATGAATTGCATGGGTAGAGAAAACTAATAATTAAAGAAATTGCAAGCATCACTCTTAATTGTTTTTATTGTAGAAGTTGAGTGGAACGTAAGAGCTGTGCGAGTTTTTCACACCGGTTGGTAGTTAATAAATTACTTCAGAAGCTAATTGCTTACAACGTACTCTCTCTTGGTGGTAATTTACTTTTTGACCAACATAACAGTAAATGCATAGAGTACAATGGAATTTCTCTTCTAGTGTTTAACTCGATATCTCACGAGTGAGCACAGCGAACGAGTGAGATATCAAGTTGAACAGACAAGAGATTCCAAATTTACAAGCAACCATGCATTATTTTATTACATAAACACACCAATGAGACGTTTTTCACGATTTTCCGAAAATTTCCGAACGCTTTCCAAAACTTTCCCAAGGCCAGGCGCCAGAGTACATACTTGATCATCCATCTGGCAATAGTGAATCTCTTAGTTGGGGCAGTTTCAGGGCCCCTGAATGTTTGACTATGAAATGCTCGGCTGCATTCTGGAGGATAACTTTCCGTATTCCAGTTGGCTAGGTTATCTAATTGAGAGCGTACGATTGTTTTTCCCGTTGGCTTTTCTAATTGATCTAAGCGTTATCTCCTTAGAACGGTTACACGCGAGCTACCTTCGAATCAGACATCGCCTCCTTAAGAAATGGGTTCATGGAGTAATGATCGCTGCTATTTGGCTGTTGACTCTGTCGAGGGAACATATCCCAGTGTGTTTTCAGTTCTACGCAGCACACCTTGATATAAATACAGTGTTTGCTGTGTACTTCTTACATTTCATCGTTTCTCTTTTTGTTATTTGTATCTCTTGTGCCTCGCTCCATCTCTGTAAAAGTTCGTTGCAGTCGTCATCTTTATCATGGTGCAAATAGTGGAACAGACTCTGAAGTGTAAATTAAAGTGCTAATAGAACCCATGAATAACCCACTGGGCGTTAGCCCTAGTAAAGGGAATCAGGGAACCACACGAGGTAAAGAAAAAATCTTTTGACCTCGGTGGGAATGGAACCCACGACCTCCGGATTAGGTCTGCCGACTGAGCTACGAGGTCGGCCAGAGAAAGTCGGGGACGATTTAGGTGGTGAATTGCGGCGAAAAAAAGTACGGGTACATATGAATGTTGTGCCGCGTAGCACTATGAACACAAATGGTGGAACAGAGAATTAACTCTGAAGTACAAATTAAAGTGCCCTTAAGTTTATACTAATTAGAAGATCGTGGGATTTGCGCCGTAGTTTTTGTCAAGCCAGTTAAGTCGGCCTACTTTTTGAGCGATTTTCCCTTGGTCCCCCCTTTGAAGAATCTCAGAAAATGGCCGATTTTGGAGTCTTTACTAAATTTTTCGTAACTCGGCTTTCTGGGCACTTTTGGAGCCGCGGTTTTTAACAAAATGCCCAATCCGAGCTAAACAATTTTTCGGCTTTTCCGCCTTGCCGTTGCAGACGAAAACGGACACGACCTCTTTATCTTTTTTCGAAGTTATTTCAACCAATCTTGTTGCATGTGTTACGTGATAAAATGACACTACGATTTGTTTCGTGACGTGTTTAAATACGAGTTACTCCCTGAATGACAGGACTTGTCCACGTGTAATTAAAGCAATTAACGTGTAGTAAACTTCAACGTCCAATAACTTTGCAATGAAGTAATATTTTTTGTGGAATTTTTTTTAAAGAAAGCTCTTGAAAGGCTTTATCTGAACGTCTCGATATGAAAGTGTCGAAAATTCGCCTTTTTTAACCCTGGCTGATACCTTAAATTGTTCGTATATTTGGAGTTTGAGCCTACAACTCGCTGAATACAATTCCCAACATAACACAAAACTTTAGAACTTTTCAAAACTGTATTCTGCTTTTTTAGCACTAAATGACACAAGGCAGAATTTTAAAATCGCCGTTTCAGCACCAAATAAAGCGGAGGCAATCGTCTCAAGATTTAGTGAAATAAACACCGTGTCTACCTGCTTACTTGTATAAAAATCATACGGTACAACAGAACGCGAAAATAACTATTTAGTTTTGGCAACAACGATTTCCAGGTTTATCATCAACACTTCCTTTCCACTTGTTTACCACTGCGCAGGTGACACGAACCAACTAAGCATGCATAACGTGTTCAGAAACAATCGTTTTTAAGTCAAATCAACACTATCTCCTGTTGTCTGCCATTACTGTAGCTAACACAAACATGAGTTCTGTCCTGGAGTACCGGTTCACAAGGGAATAACCATTGTTCTTTCTTTGTATTGGTTAGCTGTTGTGTATTGTTTATCGGCTCTTGTGAACCGGTTCACGAGGACAGAACACAAATATGTGAACAAAGGCAATTAAAGTTTCCAGGTCAAATCAACAGCACTTGCTGCTCACTTGTTTTACATTCTAAAGTTCATGAAAAGATGCGAATTTACGCTGTAAATAGTGCACAACAGCCATTCAAAAAAGAATCACGACGTTGGCTTGAAATTCGTCTGCAACCATCTACTTAACAATTAGACTACGAGCCCGAGTTTTCTACGAGCAGATAGTCAACGAGGCGCAGCCGAGGTGACTATCAACGAGGCGCAGCCGAGGTGACTATCGCTCGTAGAAAACGAGGGCGAGTAGTCTAATCTTTTTAGTATAAATTTTCCGTAGTCTCATTGCATAAAAAGAAAAAATGTCAAGTAACGCGTAGAAAAGAACTGTTTCATTATGTTACATCAGGTTCAAACGTGATGCGCGATGTGCACCGATGCGTAACTGTTGACTATCAGCAGATAGAAAACGGTAATATAGCCAATCAAATTCACGGATTCACAATAGACTAGGGTAAATTTATTTTAAAAATGGTTAGACTAGTCTTCTCGGATAAGGACAATAAACCGTAATTCCCGTCTCACAGACCTTGTTCACATATGACTCTGTGGACGTTAGAGAACCCACACACTATTCGAAAAGAGTAGGGGGCGTAGTTCTTGCTGTTGTAGTCTATCATCTTCGTCACTTACATCATCACTCATCATGGGTTGTGATCAATCGAGCTTTGTTGGAGTGGGTAATGGCTCTCACAGCAGATCAGGTATAACCAACGTTACAGTGTTAAGAAACACGTGGCTTATAAATAAGGCAGTGGATAAGAAAGTAAGTAAGTAAAACCTTTATTTAAGTGTCGATGTATTTAGCCTAAGTAAACTAATTGGGGCACTAATAGAATATTGTCCTTATGAAAGTTGTACTTACGAAAATGAAGGCCTAAACAGCAAATAAGCAAAAAAGAGTGTCACCCAAGACTTCCTTCGCTTGCTGAACTACAACAAGAGAAAACATAAAGACAGGGTACATTACTTGTGGGAGCTGCAAACAGTGGAAGGACCAGCTTATCCTTTCCAGTACAAGGCTTTGTACATCATGGGAACATCGCGACGGTGACGAGGAAGCGCGCGTTTAACAAAGCCATGGTAACTCTATTTACCGAAGTTCTCTTCATCGACGAAGCATACGAGAGTGCTCTTGATATTGCTAATTGGAAGATCCTTACGCAGTGGGGATACACCGCTCACGACACAGGCGTCCCAAACTCACGTTTAGAGAAAGCGTCACGGCTGGGCAAGTTGGAACGTGACCTTTCATCTTACGCGGTGTTTGATTATACGAGAACCGTTGAAAATTTGAGCGCTTTATAGGACGTTGTATGGGGAATAAAATATCGTTGATTTACAACACTAAGTACTTTGAAATATCCATGTTTTTGTTAAATAAGACAATTCAAACAAACTCACCTCTAGTGTGTCCGCTTGCTTTTTCGTTATTTTCGCTGTTTTAGGCGTTATATGCCACCACTGTTGAAGTGTTCTTTCCTTCATAAAGAAGTTTTAGGGGGGAAATAGTCCTCTTCACCTTTCAAAAAGGCGAAGAAGACTATTTTCCCCAAAAACTTCGTGGACGTATTAAGAACAACAAGAACTCGTCACAAGATAAGTTTCATCCATTTTTATTTCCATTTTCTAGCAATTTTCAGACCTACACTTCGCCTCATATGTTCTTTATATTTACCCATGTTATGTCACGTGTCACACACAGTGAGCCTGGGTTACCTATGATATAATTGGCAATTTACTTCCATGACATACGATATACTGACTAGCAGTTCAAATACGAATACCATGAGCTGAAGCCAACAATACGGACAGGGACTTCTTGGTTTGCTGTACAATGAACGCTCTTTGTCACGCAATATTCAAATGAAAGAACAACTGTAATAAAGGCACGCCAAAATTTAACCTATGTTTTTTCTCTGTTAATGTACACATAGACAATCGAGGACGCCGTTACTTTCTTGCAGGCCGGCCGGAGAGGGGAAGAGAGCTCCCTTAAAGAATTAGACACTTTTTGCACTTGGTATTGTTGTATGTGAAGATAAATATTTTTTACTGAGCTATTTTTTAACTCTGGTGTCTGTATATTGTGATTAACGTTAAAGTTAATTCTGAAGTAGAGGAATGGGTGCCACCATAAACAATTTGACGTTCTGTTACAGCGTACAATCTCACAAAAGCACTATATATTTACATCCTTACAAGCGAATATATGAGAGTTCATATATGTGATCTTAAGCAGTTGTGAACTTAAATCCTGAACAAATTTCGGGCCTAAACGGGATTCGAACCCATGTCATGTGCAATACTGATGCAGTGCTCTGTCAACTGAACTATTAAGCCAACTGAAAGCTGGCCACTTCGTGAGTTCGTAATACTGGGCTCAGCGCAGTTGTTTTAGAGGTCAAGCGGGTTAAAAACTTGGCTGCTCCGGAGTCGCTAAATGTACGTGTGCAAATCTAAACAAATAAATGTTTTGGCTGGACTTGTAAGCCTAGCTACCGCGATCCTCCCGCGTCCGATCTTGTCGCTCTTCATACGCTTGTCTTTCCCCTTTCCCTCCCCGTCGGACGCCTGCCACGCAAGCTGATTATAAGCCATGCGTGTTTTTTTTTTTTGGGGGGGGGACTTGTAAACGGTATAGAAAAAGCGTTTAGGCACATGCAGAGGTCATCATGCATTGTATGGAGCTTTCTCGTAATGGCAAATACCGGAAGTAATAAAGACCTTTGTTTCTGGATAAAGTTGAAGCCTGTTCGAGACATGCCCCGATGATGGTTTTAGTTACTGTTGTATTCAATAGGATTGTAAGAAATACATTGTTCTGTACTGTGAGAGTGACAATATTACAGAACGAATGCAAGGTGGAACAGGGCTTTTATCCGGGGGAACTTATAACCGGAATAGTATTTTTTGTTTACTGATAGATGGGCCTTAACTATAAACAGTATGGTGAGAGGGGAGTAGGGGGGCAGCTTGGAACAGCTAATACATATTATGATAAATATGTCCGAATTTTTCATAATGGTGTATTAAAACACAATAACTGAATACGGTAAACGCCGTCTCTGGTAAAAACAAAAGCTGGCCATAATGACAATCACGGTTTATTGACACGACACTGCATCTCCCTCAACGTGTTCTTTTATAGCTTGATCTATCACGCATACAATGCAAACACATCAGTACATGTTTGCCCGTCATTATCCCCCTGATAGCAGTCATACAAATCTTCAGTTGTACCATATTTGCAACTCCTGACCAACACCCAGGCAAAAATCAAGAGATTTTGAAAGGTTACAAAGTTGCTATGGTAACTTGCAGCTTAAGAAAAATCATCACTGTTTTACCATTATGACGTCAATCAGTGTCGACTGGTCAAAACACAAGTGTTGTAATATGTGAGCCACTTTAATTCTTCTTTTTTTTTTACTTTTAGATATTGACGAATGTGCTAGTCAACCCTGCGTCCACGGAACCTGTAATAACCTGTTAAACCAGTACAACTGTACTTGTGAACCCGGTTACACTGGATCGAATTGCGATATAGGTAACTATATTACTTCTTATACCTCGTAGAAGTATTGTTCTCCATCTTCAGTTAAGGATTGCACTTTTCAGGAGAGGATAAGGGTATGGATGTTCATCACCATATAGAACCTTATTACCAACATAATCTATCTCAAGACATTTTAGATGTGATGTACAGTTTCCTCGGGGACGCTTCGTGGACGATGCGTGGAAAGCTGGGTAGCACACAGGAGTCACGCGAGTAGAACTCGTGTCACTGGATCGTCTATATTTCTCGACCCCACTAGGATTTTTCCAGAGACTAGAATGATCTAAAATGGACTAAAGAGTCATCTTGAGAACAATGCAATATCATCTCGTGAGATAATTGATTTGACGTCATGAGTATGCGGATCGACTATCTTTTTTTATTCATTTTCGCAGGAACTTAATTTTGCAAAAATGTTACGGGAATATTTTACGGGATTTAACTTTCGCGATTTGCCCCCCCCCCCTAAAAACACCTTACCAGAAACAAAATTTCATGAATATTGTAAAATACTGATCTTCATTAAATTAGTTTTGTAACTTCATTAAATCAGTCTGAAAAGTGACTTATCTACAAAATGAGCTGTATTTCAAAAATGTGAGAAATGAAAGCTTGAACTATGTGTTTCTAAGCTTAACCATATCTGATAAAAGTAGTATAATTTAGAGGTTCTTTAGGAACATGCTTAGTTTGCTTGTTGTGTTTTCTTTCAGTTAACTGGATAAAAATGAATACTTCACCCGTTTGTTTTGGCTCCCAGGGAAAAACATACGGGAATTTTACGATTCCGGAAACTGGTCACGTGATCAACGTCAAACTGGTCTACCTGTCTGGGTATGTGAACTGCCGAGTAAGCGATGCACAGTATCGATCGAAATGGGGCTGTTCATTCATTCAACCTCCAAATAACCTGGCAGTTTTTATCACTGACTCCCTACAGCAGAGGATTTTGCCAACAGATAAGGCTTCGTTCAATGTAGGTTCTGGGTGCCATGCTACTACAATGTACGGGATTGCTGGAGTTACCTCGGAGTCACCTGTATTGGGATTTCATAATTTTCTGTTCCTTTGGCCGTGAGTGTTGGTCAGGAGTTGCAAATATGGTACACTGAAGATTTGTATGACTGCTATCAGGGGGATAATGACGGGCAAACATGTACTGATGTGTTTGCATTGTATGCGTGATAGATCAAGCTATAAAAGAACACGTTGAGGGAGATGCAGTGTCGTGTCAATAAACCGTGATTGTCATTATGGCCAGCTTTTGTTTTTACCAGAGACGGCGTTTACCGTATTCAGTTATTGTGTTTTAATACACCATTATGAAAAATTCGGACATATTTATCATAATATGTATTAGCTGTTCCAAGCTGCCCCCCTACTCCCCTCTCACCATACTGTTTATAGTTAAGGCCCATCTATCAGTAAACAAAAAATACTATTCCGGTTATAAGTTCCCCCGGATAAAAGCCCTGTTCCACCTTGCATTCGTTCTGTAATATTGTCACTCTCACAGTACAGAACAATGTATTTCTTACAATCCTATTGAATACAACAGTAACTAAAACCATCATCGGGGCATGTCTCGAACAGGCTTCAACTTTATCCAGAAACAAAGGTCTTTATTACTTCCGGTATTTGCCATTACGAGAAAGCTCCATACAATGCATGATGACCTCTGCATGTGCCTAAACGCTTTTTCTATACCGTTTACAAGTCCCCCCCCCAAAAAAAAAAAACACGCATGGCTTATAATCAGCTTGCGTGGCAGGCGTCCGACGGGGAGGGAAAGGGGAAAGACAAGCGTATGAAGAGCGACAAGATCGGACGCGGGAGGATCGCGGTAGCTAGGCTTACAAGTCCAGCCAAAACATTTATTTGTTTAGATTTGCACACGTACATTTAGCGACTCCGGAGCAGCCAAGTTTTTAACCCGCTTGACCTCTAAAACAACTGCGCTGAGCCCAGTATTACGAACTCACGAAGTGGCCAGCTTTCAGTTGGCTTAATAGTTCAGTTGACAGAGCACTGCATCAGTATTGCACATGACATGGGTTCGAATCCCGTTTAGGCCCGAAATTTGTTCAGGATTTAAGTTCACAACTGCTTAAGATCACATATATGAACTCTCATATATTCGCTTGTAAGGATGTAAATATATAGTGCTTTTGTGAGATTGTACGCTGTAACAGAACGTCAAATTGTTTATGGTGGCACCCATTCCTCTACTTCAGAATTAACTTTAACGTTAATCACAATATACAGACACCAGAGTTAAAAAATAGCTCAGTAAAAAATATTTATCTTCACATACAACAATACCAAGTGCAAAAAGTGTCTAATTCTTTAAGGGAGCTCTCTTCCCCTCTCCGGCCGGCCTGCAAGAAAGTAACGGCGTCCTCGATTGTCTATGTGTACATTAACAGAGAAAAAACATAGGTTAAATTTGGCGTGCCTTTATTACAGT
>JAHPZR010022928.1:0-2500 GCA_019787425.1 Platygyra sinensis | reverse complement strand
AATTTGGAATCTTGTCTGTTCAACTTGATATCTCACTCGTTCGCTGTGCTCACTCGTGAAATATCGAGTTAAACACTAGAAGAGAAATTCCATTGTACTCTGTGCATTTACTGTTATTTTGGTCAAAAAATAAATTACTACCAAGAGAGGGTACGTTGTAAGTAATTTATTAACTACCAACCGGTGCGAAAAACTCGCACAGCTCTTACGTTCCGCTTAACTTCAACAATGAAAACAATTAAGAATGATGCTTGCCATTTCTTTAATTATTAGTTTTCCATACCCATGCAGTTCATGCCATGCAATACAAGGTATGCCAACAAGCTAGTCTGTCAAAATGAGCGTGTTATAAAGTTTAAATTTTGTTGCAATAAATTAAGCCCTAGGGCTTATACAACTTCGTAAGGATATAGACGGGCTTATAAACAGGGGGCATATATCCGAGGTGTCTTATAACTGTAAACTGCTGCTTATAAGCCCTGGGATTAAACGACTTCGTAAGGGTTTTTGGATTTGCCTATAACCAGACTAAGAACACGTTATAAAACGAATTCAAAACAAGTAAAGTTAAAGGGAGCTTATATCCGGGGGGCTTATATCCGAGGGACCTATATCCGGGGGGTCTTATAACCGGATGTATATTTTAGTTAGGAGTAGATGGGCCTATAACCGTGGGAAGGGCTTATAAGCGGCAGGTTACGGTATACGATCACAAACGAACAACACGAAACATGACCTGATCAATGATCACCAGCTCCTTCATGTACATTATAAGTCTCTGGAGCGGAATTTAAATCTTCCTCAGTAACCGGATCGGACAAAAAGTCATCCAGAGAGAAAGACGAACATGCGCTGTCCACGTCTTCGAACAACGGAAGACGATATGTTGCAGCAGAAACAGCTCCTGGTTGAGATAAGTCACGCTCTTGTGATGCTGGTTGAGACGTGTCACGCTGCTGTGACGTCTCGGTAGCATCACCATCGCCAGCAGCAGCTTGGATTGGAGAGGCATTGCTCAGTCGAGCTGTCTTCATGCTGGCGATTTCTGACCTGAGCTGTGACAGTAAGCTACTGGCTCTCTCCCCCAAGTTAGGTACATGCACGCTTTCCGAGGACACAGTGCGACCTGATTGGTCGGTAACTGCCGTTTCTTTACCAGGTTTTTCGCTAGTACTTGCCTCTTTAGAAGCCGAGAAGTTTGTTGTGTTTCTAAATGGCAAGAGGTTCATTTCATTGTATTTTCTAGAGATGCCACTTTCCTGTTTGAGGCAAGTGTTTTCTTTCGTTTGATCAGTGTATGAATCTGTGCTAGATATATGGCCATCTTTTTCTTGACAAGAACGTGGCACCTCCCGGGATGAATCAACACCAGATTGCTTGTCGTCAATGCTCTGCCGCTCCGTCTCACTGTCGTCGACTTCCTTTGCACGTCGTTCGCATCGCCTTCAAAAGTAGACCCTGCATCGCTACCTTCATCATCTGTGGGGACGGGGCTACTCACAATGATCTCCGGTATGCTGACATGCAAGGCTTCTTCCGCCGATCCATCCCCACTAGGAACCTCTTCAGTAATTTGAGATTCCAGAGATACTACATCAGTTGCAGGTGACCCTGTAGGTAACACCATATCCTCTTCTAACTGATCAACTTGAGCCTCAAATGCAATGGCCTCAGTTTCATTTGGCGATTCCTCCCGAGTAACAGGTGACAGCACATGGCTCTCCCTTGAAGATCTTCTTCACCGTGCGTAGAATACCTTGCTACGCCGGTACCATGATCTTTTAGCCTATCAAGCGAGTGCCCTTCGTCACTCTCATTACATTCCGTGTTGCTTTGAAAGTATGAAGGCGACCCCTCGTTATTCTCTGTTAGAGTTGATGTCACTATGTTGCCCTCTTCAAGAGCAGTAAATGAAGTCTCTTCAGTCAATCCCAGGTCAAGTTTGTGGGTGTTGGATTCAGCTGCTTCATGATCAACTTGTTCAATTGAAGACGGAACCACTTCGCCCTCTGTACGATCCAACGGAACAGAATCATTTGAACACACCAATTTTTCTTCACATCCTACTTGACCTGGCGCAGGCAAATTGCTTCCCGGAATATCCAGATCTCCTTCCTGCATCATGCGAGCCTGTGCATCGTCTAATGAGTGGACAGCGTATTCACCTGGCTTGCCATTCACTTGATCGAGAGAAGAGGACTCCTTGTGATCCGCCTCAACATCAGGTGAAAGAGTGATGTTATCTTGCGACGAATTCAGTTGTCTGACCGTGTCATAGAACTGACCCTGCCCTTCTACTGAAGCCGTCTCATCTTTCAGACGAAATTCTCTGCTTTGCTTTTCACCTAAGAGCAACAAATTAAGAAAACAATTGTTTACTGCAGCTACTACCGGTTTTTGTTGTTATGGTACACTATTATAATATTACAGTCAAACCAAGAGAAGCGTACTCCTCAAGATTACCTTAATCAATTGATTATTGAACCCGCTAGTCCTTCCA
>JAHPZR010022927.1:0-21803 GCA_019787425.1 Platygyra sinensis | reverse complement strand
AGATTAGCTACAATCTTGGACAAAATAAATGAAAAATCTGGACCACCCCTCCCCCCATTTCAATGATGCCAAAATGGCGCGTTCTTGCTCTTTCGAGCCTTCATCATTGCTTTGGGGGGAGGGTGGGGGATAATCGTTTGGTTTTTTTAATTGTCCAAGATTGTAGCTACATTTTGTAAGCAAGTGTGAAAAATTCTGTTCGCTTGATATTAAATATTTAGTGCATAACTTGACGTTTCTCACAAAATGACATCATATAAGAGTTTTCCTCTGCATGAATTACCGTGTCCAAGTCATCAAACTATTATCGTGTTACTGAGTCACGTCGTATATACGCATATCTTTGAACAAGAGACTATGAGGTGATAGTCTCTTGCTTTGAATTGACGTAATGAATTGAATAAAGAAATCACACTTGTTTTAACCCTTATTTTTCGGTCTGATTAAAGGAATTCGAATGCCACCCACGTCGGTTTTCCATGACCCACGAAATTAGGAATAACTCACGTGACTGAATGGAATGGATTACTTTTAAGTTGGCGCGCCTTCACTCATTGCCGTCATTTTCTTTTTTCCTTCCAATTTTCTTTTATTTTCCGAGAGGATACCAGTTTATTTTTGTTTGATTTAATCTTGAAAAATTTGATTTTACATATCTTTCTTATAAGTTTGATAATTATTCCATGTTCCGAGATGTCCGTTAATTTTCCATGTTCCTGCTTTATCGACGGCCGGCTCTTACTGGAGAAAGTTTCCTTGACGATTCTTGAAGAACAAGATTGATATACCACTCAATCCAAATACGTTTTCCGATTGGAGGAGGTAAACAAGTGTAAACAAGTGTGGTTTCTTATGGCCCTCCTTGCCGCTTCTATTAATTTATGAATGTATTTTTTTTATTTCGTGCTGTGTAACTAATTGTGGCTAAATAATAAACAAACAAACAAACAAGCGTGTCACGTGTCGTGGGCCAAAACTCGCTCCCTGTGGCGAACGAAACTCACTAACTCCTGGAGTACTCCCCAGGGAATCAACAACTTGAACTTTCGACTCGCACGTGATCAGGTCGTGCCCCTTGAAGAAGGAGGAGATGCTTTGGCAGCGGCCCGCATCGCAAAGCTCTTGTTACCCTTGTTATGAACAAAGCCTGTGATTTTCTCTACCCTATTTATGACCTGACCAAAAATTCGATTTTCTATTTGTGACCTCATCCTTTAATCAATACTCTGTTTCAGACCTGCCTTATAATTATTTTCCTAGTTTACACCGACGTTAAAGGCATTGTGAAGGCTTTAATTGATGGTGTGATCGCCATAATGATGAACTGAAAAGGAGCTTTTTCTAAAAACATATCCAATTCAAGACTAAAACACAAAAAACCATACCCGTTCTATGACCAAACTGGTCAAAATCCATACCCTATTTATGACCAAAACGGCTTAAAAAACAAAACCCTTTGGGGCCGCCATTACCTATATAGTTCATACAAGGAGGTACCCCCCTTACGAATAAACCAGATACTTCGGAGATTTTGAAAAGGAAACTGTTTCTTTTCCTAATTTGCAATACTTTTTAAGCTACTTTACATTGTTTATACGATACTAACGCTTGTACGATTCCATTTAGCTTGTCCGATCAGTCATCTTTGTGTTCACATTCTGCAAAACAAATGTACGTTAACGTAATCAGGGCCAGGTTGTTCAAAGCCCCATTAAGCTAACCCAGGGTTTGCGAGAATTTTGATTTCAATTTTGTAACTTTTTTGTCAGGTGATCTGTTTATATCGTTTGCCCCTTCAGTTTTTGAGCTGTAGTAATCTTAAACTACACTAAATGTTAAAAGCGAAAATAATTTTAAACAAGGAAAAATAATGCTTCAGCTAACGTTTAATCCTGAGTTAACGTTGACCGGCTTTCGAACAACCCGGCCCAGTATTTTGAGTTGAAAAAAATCCCCCTTTTAGCGAGGAGGCTGCAAGATAAAGATGATAAATTAACTTGCTAGAATAAAGAGTCAAGTCGTCAAATATAGAAAAGCATGAACAGCTTAGTTTCTAATCAAAATTTATTGACACTTACTTTTGTTATTCCAACATAAGAATTGGGTGGGGTGGGTAAGGAACCGCAGTGCGCCAAAGCGCAAATGCAGCAATGAAGGTCCAGTTTCCAAAAGTGCAGCTCAGCTGCATCAATAACAACATCTGCGAATTAAAAAAAGGCATTATACGCAAAGGTTAGTTTCCGTGATAAACTTTTAATGAAAGAAATATGGTATATGCAGTCAACTCGGTTATTCTTTATTGAAGAAAATGCATGTCGGGTGCGATCGAGGCGAAAAGGGAGAGGGTGAGAGGAACATAACGTCCACGAATCAAATTATTAGTTTCTCTTTCAATATCGTCTCGCTATCGGCCTAAAACTGGGAAATAGCCCAATGATATTGTCCAATTTTACAAAACTGCGCGCTTAGCGAAAAATATTTAAAGGATAACAAACACAATCGCCCTAATTTGGCAAGAGAATGTGCTCGAATATGCTCGGTTCTTGTACATTATCTGTTCCTCGAAGCTCATAGTTTTCCGTCGAGCCAGTTTTCGCTTGAGGAAAATATTCTCGCGAGGAGGATATTCTCAGAGGATATTCTCGCGCAAAATGAAGGCTACTGTTTATGTATTACAGCGAGAAACCGTTATCTACTGAAAAGCCAACAATTTGCTTTAGTAAATAACTTCAGTTACTCCTCAATCTATTATTCCACGTCAGGGTTCTTAAAGGCATTCTGAACACATGAACACAATTAGAAATGCGGCGAAAGTAACGTGATGTTCTCTTCACAATTTGGTTAGACTGTAATTTATAATAATAATAATAATAATAATAATAATAATAATAATAATAATAATAATAATAATGTTTTATTCAGCTCTTATTAAAGTTTACAATTGATTTTAAATTCTTAGGGCGCATTCGTTTGGGATATTCCGGAATAAGAATATATTCCGGAATATATTCCGGCTATTCTGCGCCTGGGAGCAGAATAGCCGAATGGAAATCCAGGTATTCCGGAATGAGAATAGCTCCCAAACAAACGCTTACTCGCATTATTCCAATTATTCTTCTTCCGGATTGATCCCAAACGAACGTGCCCTTAATAAGGTTTCATTAGCATTTTTAGTATTTTTTTTCTTTTTAGTCAGTAGGTTGCGAGCTGGGGAGCTAAGTGAACTGATAGGTTTTCTAGTTAGCTTCCCATACAATTTAAATTATGAAAAGAAAGGAGGTAATTACAAGGTACAATTTACAACAATAATTAAAGGACTAAAAAATTACAGCAATAATTAAATGACTTACTAATTTACAAACTTAGCTAAGTGGTAAATTGGCTCCGTTTTTGTTCTGACAGGAGGTAACGTTTTATATACTTCGGAAATGCAAACACACTTAAGTCTTTTAAAGAAGATGGAAGGTCTTTCCAGATATCGATTGCCATGTAAGAAACTGATTGCTTCCCTGCATTAGTTTTAACTTTATTTTTATAAAAATTCTGTTTAGCTGTATATCTGGTGTTATATCAATGAATGTTTCTAGCATATAGAAATGTGTTGTCAAATACTTCAGGGAAAAGGCCATTATGTCATGAATGCGATAATTTCAATAGTTTCAAACGATAAATGTTATCTGTTGTCAGAAGGTCCAGTAAATTTAGCAAGGGTTTTGCTCTCTTGTTTCTCTACCAAAGGTTCTAGCAAAAAATATTAATCGCACTGTATGGTTTTGTTTTACTTGGATTCTCTTTATATGTGTCTTGTATACACTGCCCTACGCTAAAATACTATAAGAGATGTATGGTTAAATTAAATTATAATAAATTGGTTTTAACTGCTGTATAGATAAATAGTACCTTAATTTCGATAGAATTCCGATATTTCGAGATATACGAGAACAAACAAATGCAATGTGATACTTCCAAGTTAAAGATTCGTCAATCATGACTCCTAGATATTTTAGACATTGTTTTCGCTCCAACGCTTGGGAGGAGCCATCACTGTTACTAATGTTAAGACTAATTTCCATATCTCTTTTTCTTGCAGATTTAATTATCATGAAGTTTGTTTTGCCCATATTGATACATTTGCTTCAGTCTTTCTCCGCCACAATTCAAGATATTCCTTATCGAAATAGCATACAGGATACATTTATCTGTCGTTTAGGACAGAGACCTTCGAATATGGCAGAATGCTTTCGTAACCTGACTCCGGTCCAATTTTTGCCCGCACGCCGGCCATAAAACAAGCAATTTACAAGATTAATTTCGAGAATCCTGCCAGTTATGTGCCTATTTTTACATGCTATAAAGTAATGAGTAATAAGATTTTCTAAACGCTCTTGAAGTTCAAAAGCAAAGGAAAAAAATTGTTTTCATGACAGTTCCTTATCTCTCCACGTGGAAAATTAATGCATGATCAACACAATTAGAAATGCGGCGAAGGTAACGTGATTTTCTCTTCACAATTCGGTTGGACTAAAATTTATTACATTTGCTTCAGTCTTTCTCCATCACAATTCAGGATATTCCTTATCGAAATAGCATACAGGATACATTTATCTGTCGTTTAGGACAGAGATTCTCGAATATGGCAGAATGCTTTCGTAAGCACTGCGATCCAATTTTTGCAAGCACGCCCATAAAACAAGCAATTTACGTAATTATTTTCTAGAATCCTGCCAGTTACGTGCCTATTTTTACGTGCTATAAAGTAATAAGTAATAAGATTGACTAAGCGCTCTTGAACTTTAAAAGAAGAAGAAAATTATAGTTTTCAAGACAGTTCCTTACCTCTCCACTTGGAAAATGTGAGAAATTTGACGTTTTCCACACCTTGATTTACTTTCCTCGACAACTCTTACTCTTGTTGAGCTAATCAATTTATAGTGATGTAACTGGATATGTATAGTTCCTCGAATCTAATGCATGACAAATTCTCTCCGCCAAATCCTGTCCTTCATCAGAGATCCACACCCTAACGAAGAGCGCGAAGTCGAAAACCAATGATCGATATTAATACCACAATCAAGGGGAACGCTAGGCGTATGTCATATGTGTTATGTTTACATCAGAATGTTTCTGATTATTGGAAAGACGATTATTTTTGGAATTTTTCACAAAACGAAATTTGAGTCAAAACGTGCAGAATTTAAAACATTGGCTAAAACACTGAAGAACTTTAAATCATTAAAATGCGAAAGAATAAAGAATGATTGACTTCTTTGTTTGTTTTGGCCCAAACCTGTCTTAGAACTTTTAATTACTAAAATGCGAAAGAATGATTGCCTTTTTTGTTTGTTTATTTTTTTTTTTCCTGTGTGTTTTCACAAGGTCAATTTTGGCTAGAAAAGTCCGGAAATGCAGTGAAAACAGTTTATCTTGAGTTTCAAGTTACAGTGCGTTTCACAAGACTTTTTTCCCTGCTAGAAGAGGTCTCTCTCTGTCTATCTGTAAAGTTATTCTGAGACAATCTCGATTCACAGGTTGCTTAGCACGTTATCAACTGAACAAGCAACGAGAAAACTGGAGGAGTGCAATTCCACTGTCGCCCTGATGATGGACAATAACAGTGATAACTTTGAGCGTATATTGAGTGGGTCTGGAATGTCCTATTGCGTAAACTCTATCCTGGTCACGGAGAGAAATGAGAGAGAGAGTGGAGACGAGTTTGATGACCAAGAATATACGCACCACAAGAGGCAAAGAAATGCAGGAGATCCTTGCGGCGACTGTGGTGACTAAAGAGATCCCCGAGTACTACGGCGGAAAAAGAGTCAGGCCAGGGGAGCTGCCGCACGTTCAAAACCCTGGAATAAGTTCTCCTTATAGTGAGAAAGCAAAGGAACTGACATTGCGCTACCTTGTGTGGCTCGAGGTAAGAAAGCTGGAAACACATCCATTACTACTTGTGCCTGGATGGACTGGCTTTAACATTAAAGTCCGCGATCGTGTTGTGGTTGTGGAGAGAACAATTAGTTATTTGGACACTCTGGACTCTCCTGCCATTGACCTGAAGACCGCGTACGAAGTGCTGTCTCCAGGGTGTGAAATAAAAGGTCAGATGCAGTTGAACGCTGTTTTTTTTGTGTTTTTGATCAGGCTTTTTATGCCAAGGCCATGGAGGTGTACTGGAAATGCAAGGAGCTATTTGTTGGCCTAGTCATAGTGAAGGGAGCTTTTCTTTTGTTGATAATGTTCTTAGGAGTAATTGGAAGACGATTTGGGGATGCAGGGCTTAGAGAGCTAGCTGTCCAGAGCGATGTTATGGCATAACGTTCTGTGGATAAGGCTCCAAATGGAAAACAGTACAATCGAGCTGTGCGTCTTCATAAATGTGTGTATGAAGCCCTCATGAGAAGACTCTGAAATTTAAAATGTGCCTGTTTTAAGACGAAGCATGTTCTTGAGGTGAAAAGTTGTAAACAGCTATAAATTTACCCCCTCTCATGCCTGATGAACATAATAACTTTGGTGGCTCTTTAGCTTTGGATTTTAGAAAATGATGACGTCACGTGCAACCCAAGAATACCCTCCCACGCAGTTGCGTGGGGCAAAAATTTTTTTTGGGATCACTTTCTTGAGGAGCTTAGAAACCAGGCTTGAATAGTCAGCCGAGCCTTCTCATGAAAATTTGAGCCCGTAATGGACGACGGTGAATGTTCAGCTGTACCTCAAAAGAAGATTACGTAATTTGTTGGTGAATAAAATAGACAGGCCAAACACGACTCGCATTGGTTTATTGGTGTTATCATTCACTTTCAAAGTTTGGCTCTGACGAGTATATCTTTTAACGACCTCCCTTTGCTATAAGAAAGGAAGGGAAGGTCTTTAAATATTTCTCTAAGCACAGTTTAATTCTTTATAAGGTGCCACTTTCCCGGGGCTACTTTGCCATTAGCATATTCTTGAGAATAGGCACAGAAGAGCGATATTCTGTTACAAACGGTAAAATTCTTTTGTGCGTCCTTTGTTTATTTTGTAGCGCCGACGATCTTTTGCTAAATTTAACTTCTGAAAGAATGTTCTCCGAAAGGTTATCTGGATAACCCCTCGATCGTAATTTTCGTTTGACTTGCTTAATGTTATCTTCAAAAGTTTCCTCTGAAGGAAAAGGGTGCGGCTTTTTATCTCTACTGTGGAAGATAAACTGTAGGCGCATTCACCTTGCAAAAGCTGCGAAATCTTTTAAGAGCGCTTTTCTTATGTGACTTTCATTTGTCACGGGTGTAGGAATATAATTGAGCCCCCTTGACAGAAGGTTGATTTCGTCGCGTGTGAGATCGAGAGGTTCGAAATTCTGCATTATTTTCTTTCTTTAGGGGAATTTGCAGTCACAGACAACACTCTTAGATAAAATTCAACTTCTTTATTTTGTTCTCTCTCTAATTCCATCATCTTTTCATTCGGTTTTGACATTATTTTTCTGGATTCGTTCGATCTTATCAGCATGTTCCTTAGCTGACAGTTGCCTATTCTTAATCGGTGTAACATCAGTGCTCTTTCGTAATTCGAGCTGCTCGAGTTTTCTTAGACTGGTCGTTCTTCTTGGTGCTTGCACAAGCTGGTAACAAAAGGAAAGGAGTTAAAGTAGTTTATGCACGTTGGTACATCTGTCAATGTAAGCGCAAGAAGTTAACAAAAAGAAGGCAATGGAAAAAGAGGCTGCAAGGAAAAGAAGATCATAGAAAACACTTGACTAGAACACTCCATTGTCTGACCCTCTCGCAATCTATCTGCAGTCGCATCTTTATGATATATCCTCCACAATTGTTAAAAATAGACAGTCTTTGACTGCATGTGCCTAGTGATATGAAAACTAGTATCATCTGCAATGACTACATGATACAACAACAACAATTCATAATTATGTCTTTCTCATCGCGGAGGAATGTTTATTTGGTGGAATTTTGAATCGGCTTATCAGATAAGCTTGTTTCTGTTTTCATTTTTGTGTCTTTTGTAGCCCGCCGAGATCATTTTTTCGTCTAAATCACTTAAGAATAGTTAGAAAAAGATGTTCCCATTCAACTTTCAGCTTCTAGGTTATAATTCTGGCTGTTGACCAAATGTCGGGTTGTGTAATATTCAAAGTTTTTCGGTTGCTCGCAAGTGTTGACAGATGGGTAACAAAAAATTCTAATTAGTGCTGGTTTTTGTTCGATTTCGCTGAAATTTTAACACGATGAAGCTGGAATGTTAAGGAATAGATTTTACTTTTGCCGATGTTTGGAGCCAATTAACCGTAGAGTTATATATCGCGAAGCGTTTGGCGTGATGGTGCAATCGGATATTTTTGTTACTCAGAAGCGAAAACTATGTGGTCGAAAAAGGTCATTTCAACGACCTTTCAAACGAATATAAACTTACATAATTACCGAAATGAGTTGTAGTTAAAAAAAGGTTTTTTGACCAGCCCTGTGATTTGAATTTTTTCCCGCGAAAATGCCCCGTTGCAGTTGAGTTAAATCTTAAAACATAGGAAACTTACCAACGTCGTTGAAGAAACGCGCAACGTGAGCACATGGAGCGATCGTAGCAAAAAGTTGCCATCTACGTCATGTCTTTTCGGGATAAGAAAATCAAACGAACATTGCTCGACAGTGGTCTTGAGTTGTTGGCCAAAGAATACGAGAAAAACCCGAGTTACGGACACACACGTGTGCACGATAACATGGTGCCTTGAGCTCTACGAGCACTAGGCACAAAAACCCGTGTTACGGACACAGACGTACACACGATAACATGATACTTTGAGCTCTATGAGCACTAGGCCTCCACGTGTACTAGGCACAAAAAGTGAAGGGGGGACACTTCATGAAATATTACATGAACGGCAAGTGTTACGGACGCACACGTATGCACGATAACATGGTGCCTTGAGCTCTACGAGCACTAGGCACAAAAACATTGTGGTGACAAGGCTCGGCTACGTATTCAAGCCTGGTTTCTAAGGCTCCCCAAGAAAGTGATCCCCCCCCCCCAAAAAAAAATTTGCGTAGACGCTCTACGGAGGAACGCGTGACCAACCTAGGAACGTCTGCGTGGCAGGCTAATTAATGAAGAAATTGATTCTCACGCGTACCGACGAACAAACAAATCATCGACCTTACTACCTACACAGCCACCGTTACACAAGAGGTGTAAGCCATATAAAGTCTAAACACTGTTGAAGTCATTCTTGGAGAGAGTTTTCGTTCGCGAATAAAATCATTCGGTAGATTTTATCACAATGACATTGGGAAGATTTTGATAACGTGCTAAGCAACCTGTGAATCGAGATTGTCTCAGAATAACTTTACAGATAGACAGAGAGAGACCTCTTCTAGCAGGGAAAAAAGTCTTGTGAAACGCACTGTAACTTGAAACTCAAGATAAACTGTTTTCACTGCATTTCCGGACTTTTCTAGCCAAAATTGACCTTGTGAAAACACACAGGAAAAAAAAAAATAAACAAACAAAAAAGGCAATCATTCTTTCGCATTTTAGTAATTAAAAGTTCTAAGACAGGTTTGGGCCAAAACAAACAAAGAAGTCAATCATTCTTTATTCTTTCGCATTTTAATGATTTAAAGTTCTTCAGTGTTTTAGCCAATGTTTTAAATTCTGCACGTTTTGACTCAAATTTCGTTTTGTGAAAAATTCCAAAAATAATCGTCTTTCCAATAATCAGAAACATTCTGATGTAAACATAACACATATGACATACGCCTAGCGTTCCCCTTGATTGTGGTATTAATATCGATCATTGGTTTTCGACTTCGCGCTCTTCGTTAGGGTGTGGATCTCTGATGAAGGACAGGATTTGGCGGAGAGAATTTGTCATGCATTAGATTCGAGGAACTATACATATCCAGTTACATCACTATAAATTGATTAGCTCAACAAGAGTAAGAGTTGTCGAGGAAAGTAAATCAAGGTGTGGAAAACGTCAAATTTCTCACATTTTCCAAGTGGAGAGGTAAGGAACTGTCTTGAAAACTATAATTTTCTTCTTCTTTTAAAGTTCAAGAGCGCTTAGTCAATCTTATTACTTATTACTTTATAGCACGTAAAAATAGGCACGTAACTGGCAGGATTCTAGAAAATAATTACGTAAATTGCTTGTTTTATGGGCGTGCTTGCAAAAATTGGATCGCAGTGCTTACGAAAGCATTCTGCCATATTCGAGAATCTCTGTCCTAAACGACAGATAAATGTATCCTGTATGCTATTTCGATAAGGAATATCCTGAATTGTGATGGAGAAAGACTGAAGCAAATGTAATAAATTTTAGTCCAACCGAATTGTGAAGAGAAAATCACGTTACCTTCGCCGCATTTCTAATTGTGTTGATCATGCATTAATTTTCCACGTGGAGAGATAAGGAACTGTCATGAAAACAATTTTTTTCCTTTGCTTTTGAACTTCAAGAGCGTTTAGAAAATCTTATTACTCATTACTTTATAGCATGTAAAAATAGGCACATAACTGGCAGGATTCTCGAAATTAATCTTGTAAATTGCTTGTTTTATGGCCGGCGTGCGGGCAAAAATTGGACCGGAGTCAGGTTACGAAAGCATTCTGCCATATTCGAAGGTCTCTGTCCTAAACGACAGATAAATGTATCCTGTATGCTATTTCGATAAGGAATATCTTGAATTGTGGCGGAGAAAGACTGAAGCAAATGTATCAATATGGGCAAAACAAACTTCATGATAATTAAATCTGCAAGAAAAAGAGATATGGAAATTAGTCTTAACATTAGTAACAGTGATGGCTCCTCCCAAGCGTTGGAGCGAAAACAATGTCTAAAATATCTAGGAGTCATGATTGACGAATCTTTAACTTGGAAGTATCACATTGCATTTGTTTGTTCTCGTATATCTCGAAATATCGGAATTCTATCGAAATTAAGGTACTATTTATCTATACAGCAGTTAAAACCAATTTATTATAATTTAATTTAACCATACATCTCTTATAGTATTTTAGCGTAGGGCAGTGTATACAAGACACATATAAAGAGAATCCAAGTAAAACAAAACCATACAGTGCGATTAATATTTTTTGCTAGAACCTTTGGTAGAGAAACAAGAGAGCAAAACCCTTGCTAAATTTACTGGACCTTCTGACAACAGATAACATTTATCGTTTGAAACTATTGAAATTATCGCATTCATGACATAATGGCCTTTTCCCTGAAGTATTTGACAACACATTTCTATATGCTAGAAACATTCATTGATATAACACCAGATATACAGCTAAACAGAATTTTTATAAAAATAAAGTTAAAACTAATGCAGGGAAGCAATCAGTTTCTTACATGGCAATCGATATCTGGAAAGACCTTCCATCTTCTTTAAAAGACTTAAGTGTGTTTGCATTTCCGAAGTATATAAAACGTTACCTCCTGTCAGAACAAAAACGGAGCCAATTTACCACTTAGCTAAGTTTGTAAATTAGTAAGTCATTTAATTATTGCTGTAATTTTTTAGTCCTTTAATTATTGTTGTAAATTGTACCTTGTAATTACCTCCTTTCTTTTCATAATTTAAATTGTATGGGAAGCTAACTAGAAAACCTATCAGTTCACTTAGCTCCCCAGCTCGCAACCTACTGACTAAAAAGAAAAAAAATACTAAAAATGCTAATGAAACCTTATTAAGGGCACGTTCGTTTGGGATCAATCCGGAAGAAGAATAATTGGAATAATGCGAGTAAGCGTTTGTTTGGGAGCTATTCTCATTCCGGAATACCTGGATTTCCATTCCGGCTATTCTGCTCCCAGGCGCAGAATAGCCGGAATATATTCCGGAATATATTCTTATTCCGGAATATCCCAAACGAATGCGCCCTAAGAATTTAAAATCAATTGTAAACTTTAATAAGAGCTGAATAAAACATTATTATTATTATTATTATTATTATTATTATTATTATTATTATTATTATTATTATAAATTACAGTCTAACCAAATTGTGAAGAGAACATCACGTTACTTTCGCCGCATTTCTAATTGTGTTCATGTGTTCAGAATGCCTTTAAGAACCCTGACGTGGAATAATAGATTGAGGAGTAACTGAAGTTATTTACTAAAGCAAATTGTTGGCTTTTCAGTAGATAACGGTTTCTCGCTGTAATACATAAACAGTAGCCTTCATTTTGCGCGAGAATATCCTCTGAGAATATCCTCCTCGCGAGAATATTTTCCTCAAGCGAAAACTGGCTCGACGGAAAACTATGAGCTTCGAGGAACAGATAATGTACAAGAACCGAGCATATTCGAGCACATTCTCTTGCCAAATTAGGGCGATTGTGTTTGTTATCCTTTAAATATTTTTCGCTAAGCGCGCAGTTTTGTAAAATTGGACAATATCATTTGGCTATTTCCCAGTTTTAGGCCGATAGCGAGACGATATTGAAAGAGAAACTAATAATTTGATTCGTGGACGTTATGTTCCTCTCACCCTCTCCCTTTTCGCCTCGATCGCACCCGACATGCATTTTCTTCAATAAAGAATAACCGAGTTGACTGCATATACCATATTTCTTTCATTAAAAGTTTATCACGGAAAACTAACCTTTGCGTATAATGCCTTTTTTTAATTCGCAGATGTTGTTATTGATGCAGCTGAGCTGCACTTTTGGAAACTGGACCTTCATTGCTGCATTTGCGCTTTGGCGCACTGCGGTTCCTTACCCACCCCACCCAATTCTTATGTTGGAATAACAAAAGTAAGTGTCAATAAATTTTGATTAGAAACTAGCTGTTCATGCTTTTCTATATTTGACGACTTGACTCTTTATTCTAGCAAGTTAATTTATCATCTTTATCTTGCAGCCTCCTCGCTAAAAGGGGGATTTTTTTCAACTCAAAATACTGGGCCGGGTTGTTCGAAAGCCGGTCAACGTTAACTCAGGATTAAACGTTAGCTGAAGCATTATTTTTCCTTGTTTAAATTATTTTCGCTTTTAACATTTAGTGTAGTTTAAGATTACTACAGCTCAAAACTGAAGGGCAAACGATATAAACAGATCACCTGACAAAAAAGTTACAAAATTGAAATCAAAATTCTCGCAAACCCTGGGTTAGCTTAATGGGGCTTTGAACAACCTGGCCCTGATTACGTTAACGTACATTTGTTTTGCAGAATGTGAACACAAAGATGACTGATCGGACAAGCTAAATGGAATCGTACAAGCGTAGTATCGTATAAACAATGTAAGTAGCTTAAAAAGTATTGCAAATTAGGAAAAGAAACAGTTTCCTTTTCAAAATCTCCGAAGTATCTGGTTTATTCGTAAGGGGGGTACCTCCTTGTATGAACTATATAGGTAATGGCGGCCCCAAAGGGTTTTGTTTTTAAGCCGTTTTGGTCATAAATAGGGTATGGATTTTGACCAGTTTGGTCATAGAACGGGTATGGTTTTTGTGTTTTAGTCTTGAATTGGATATGTTTTTAGAAAAAGCTCCTTTTCAGTTCATCATTATGGCGATCACACCATCAATTAAAGCCCTTCACAATGCCTTTAACGTCGGTGTAAACTAGGAAAATAATTATAAGGCAGGTCTGAAACAGAGTATTGATTAAAGGATGAGGTCACAAATAGAAAATCGAATTTTTGGTCAGGTCATAAATAGGGTAGAGAAAATCACAGGCTTTGTTCATAACAAGGGTAACAAGAGCTTTGCGATGCGGGCCGCTGCCAAAGCATCTCCTCCTTCTTCAAGGGGCACGACCTGATCACGTGCGAGTCGAAAGTTCAAGTTGTTGATTCCCTGGGGAGTACTCCAGGGAGTTAGTGAGTTTCGTTCGCCACAGGGAGCGAGTTTTGGCCCACGACACGTGACACGCTTGTTTGTTTGTTTGTTTATTATTTAGCCACAATTAGTTACACAGCACGAAATAAAAAAAATACATTCATAAATTAATAGAAGCGGCAAGGAGGGCCATAAGAAACCACACTTGTTTACACTTGTTTACCTCCTCCAATCGGAAACGTATTTGGATTGAGTGGTATATCAATCTTGTTCTTCAAGAATCGTCAAGGAAACTTTCTCCAGGTAAGAGCCGGCCGTCGATAAAGCCAGGAACATGGAAAATTAACGGACATCTCGGAACATGGAATAATTATCAAACTTATAAGAAAGATATGTAAAATCAAATTTTTCAAGATTAAATCAAACAAAAATAAACTGGTATCCTCTCGGAAAATAAAAAGAAAATTGGAAGGAAAAAAGAAAATGACGGCAATGAGTGAAGGCGCGCAACTTAAAAGTAATCCATTCCATTCAGTCACGTGAGTTATTCCTAATTTCGTGGGTCATGGAAAACCGACGTGGTGGCATTCGAATTCTTTAATCAGACCGAAAAATAAGGGTAAACAAGTGTGATTTCTTTATTCAATTCATTACGTCAATTCAAAGCAAGAGACTATCACCCTCATAGTCTCTTGTTCAAAGATATGCGTATATACGACGTGACTCAGTAACACGATAATAGTTTGATGACCTTGGACACGGTAATTCATGCAGAGGAAACTCTTATTATGATGTCATTTTGTGAGAAACGTCAAGTTATGCACTAAATATTTAATATCAAGCGAACAGAATTTTTCACACTTGCTTACAAAATGTAGCTACAATCTTGGACAATTAAAAAAACCAAACGATTATCCCCCACCCTCCCCCCAAAGCAATGATGAAGGCTCGAAAGAGCAAGAACGCGCCATTTTGGCATCATTGAAATGGGGGGAGGGGTGGTCCAGATTTTTCATTTATTTTGTCCAAGATTGTAGCTAATCTTGTCATAAAATGTAATAGGCCAAGTTCGATATATCAATAATCTAACATGGCTCCGAGGCTTTCAGGACAAACTTCTATATTTGGTGTTGTTTTCTTTGTATCCAAGTCTCTTTTGGGAATTGAGAGACAACAAAAAATTAAAAATTTACAATTTTGATCCGAAAGCCTCGGAGCCATGTTTGAATATTGATATATCGAACGTGGCCTATTATTTTCTTCCCTCCATAGGCCGCGCAGGGACTGGGACTCTACTTCTTACTACCAGTTCGTACGAACGACAGGTTTCGAGAAAGACCGGGTGCAGATTTGAAAGTGCGGGAGTCTAGGTACTGAATTGGTGACGTTTTTGACTGGAATCAAAATCTTCCTTCTATATGCTTCAGCATGGTGTCTTGAAACTTGAAATGAAATAGGAAAAAAACCTCCTGTTATTTCAGTCATCATCATCATCATCATCATCATCGTCGTCGTCGTCATCATCATCATCATTCGAAGTGCGCTCGCGCTGCGAACATTCTTATCGCTTTTACTCGTTGATAATGAGCGACTATTCACCTCTCCCACCCCACTCTTGGTTGGGAGAAAATGGGACTTGATGAGTGATCGGGCGCGTGTTGTATTTCGGGACTGGCTAAAGACAGGACGCTTTTTAAGCGAACTTGGTCATTTCACGTTGTTTTTTTGCAGAGGACGGTAAAAAATGTACAAAGATTTATAACGAACGTGCACAGCTATTGTTCTACTCATTAAACCTTTTTTTTTCGTTACGTTCTCGTTGTCGTCGTGGTCGTGGTTTGCTTACAGGGACACATTCAACTGGAGCACTTGTGCATCAGATACCTATTCATAGCTAATTTGCATACAACAGAGACGCGATAAATACTGCTTGTAACCAGATGTGATAAAAATTATACAATGGAATGAGCAAAAGACACTCAAAAACAGGTTTTTCAGTAAACGATTGAAAATCAAGCAAAACACTGCGAAAACTGAAGCGGATTTCCATATGAACTTTGATTTCACGTTGGAGAGAACTTTTTTCAAATTCACTACTTGCACAATACCATAATGGACCTTTTAAACCCCCCAAAAATTTTGCATACTCATTGTTTGTAATTTCTCCTGGGCCATGAACATGTCCTAAGAGTCATCTAAAACAATGCTTATGCAAATTTTTGTATTATGGGTGTATTATGGGATTTGTGCAAGTAGAGAATTGAGAAAACTAGTGTCCAGGTCAGCGTTACAGCGCGGCCCCGCCCCCAAAACTGACTGTGTCGCTTTAAGCCCCCTATTACTGAGTAGCGTCTTTTGTGCTCTACTCTGAGGTATCCTGAATATTCATATTTAGTATATACTACACAAGTGAATAAAACTTTTCGCGCACGCTGATTGGCTAGCTCGGAGAGGATTAGTCAAGTACTATTCACCTCCGAGCAGCCGAAGAAAAGCAAAATGGCTTTTGTCGATATATTGTCACAAACAAAGATACTATTTGGGCTGCTAGTTATTGAGCTTGTGTGGTGCATACTATTCACCTCAGTGTCGGGGAAAGTGGGGGATAACTGTTAATTACACAACCTCGTTCCCAGGGCCTTTTCCCCGCCCACAAGCCAGGAAAAAGGCCCTGGGAACGAGGTTGTTAATTACAATCTATCAAATATTTTCGCTTGCGCGTGATCGGTCTAAACACATCACGTGACCAAGCATTCCCAGGCCAAAACTGGGGACTAAATACTCCCCAATTTTCAAAACATCGATTGTTGCGAAAACTATCTGAAGGATACTGAACACAATAGTCTCTATTTGGCGCAAAAATATGCACGGACATTTTTCTTGGACAAAATCTGTTTCTTGTGAAGCGAGGGGTGAAGCTCACAGCTTTCGTCAAGCTACGCTCTCGGAAAACTGTTCGCTTATCAGAACAGATAATATATCCGTGAATATTTTCGCGCAAAATGAAGGTTATTGTTTACATATACCTGAACTAATAGTGTATATTGTTCTTCTTACAGTCTGTGCTGTACTTTGAGTTTAGGAGTTTCGGAACTATAGTCAATTTATCAAATTGGTTAGTCTCTACGCTGAGGGTATAGTACTGAAAACTCCTAAAGTACTAAAGCAGTGAAAGTCCGTATTCAATCGTTTTCAGGTACTCCGTTTTCTTTTTATTTAACGTTTAATGGTATTCATGTTGTACTCCATAGCAAATGATAGTAGCAAGCCTAAGGTATTAACTTTAACGGTGCGATGGATTTCCACGTATATAAAGAAAGATTTCGGAGAATATCTTGTCATACCTCGATCATCAGTTGCATGATGCACTACCTCGGGTTCGAGGTCGGAAGTCCCTCAAACGTAAAGCGTCAAAATGGTTGTTTGATCGAAAGCAGTTAATATATGGCCCACGTGAGCGATTGCTGCAAGTGGATGTTAATAACTATTTTTTACTTATTTTAATTAACTGCTTCTTAAAGGAATTTTAGGTTAAGGAGAACTGATTCGGAAAGTTTTGATAGTTCTTTTTGATCGTCCATATCGGGTTGATGTTTTTGGCCAAAAGAAGTTTTGATTTCAAGATGCATGCTTGGTGTGAGAGCAACAGAAAAAAAAAACACAGCTTGAATACTTTTTCTTAACATTTTGAATTTTATGCCATCTTAGCAGTTGTTTAGATCTAAAATTTCAGGTAAGGTATAGAAGATTTAAGCATTTTTCCTGTTATGAGCGAAGAATTTAACCCGTACACATTGGCATCGTGCACAATGCCACGACATATCCGGGACTTGCGCATGCGTAAGGTACTGGCCAGACCATGGGTTGGTGTTCGAGTGTCACTTGCTTTTATCGTTCTTTTGTTAAATTCGAAAGCCAAATAGCCAATTAGCGCAGTACAAAACATAAAAACATTTTAATGATAGCAATTACAACCAGTTATATAATTTACACTACAGATAATAATAATACTTACGCAACAGCCATTGCAATGAATTTACTTACACAACTTTGAATACAACGCAGCCACTTTACATTACAGGCAAATAATTGTAAAGACACTTTTCATTGTTTTAATATACTACAATATTCATACAGTCACTTTACACTATTTTCAATACTAATACAGCCACTTAGATTATTCATGATACTTAGTTACTTGACTTGGTTATCACAAGAGCTAGCGAAAATGGAATTATTACCAATTGCTGTGTACGACAGCGGATTTGTTTAATACAGTATTGTAAAACGCCATAGAGCAGTTAGGATATGGCGCTATATAAATCTAATTAATGTTATTATTATTACTTTACACTATTGATGATACTAGGGCTTTCCGCAAGTTGTTTCGTGTTTCGAGCAACATTTTTGTTTCGAGCAAGTTTTGCGTTCCGAGCAACTTCTACTTTTCTAGATATCAGAGTAGCTTTAATGCTGTTATTGGCCATGCTTCCATATTTTACAATGTTTCAGTACACAATTTGTGAATTTCGTGTCAAAAAGAAGCACTTCCTCCACCCTGGGGCAGATCATGGGCGAAAGATGGATGCAGCCGGGATGCTAGGTCAGCGGTTTTTTGAAGAAAATACAAAATGGCGGACGAAGATTCACACTCCACTGATTCGAGTGTTTCAGGTTATGATGGTCATTCAGATCCTTCGAGGAGGGTGTGAATGGGGTTAACCGATTGGCGACAAAGGGCGAGAAAATGTTACTGACTACCGACAAAACGAGGAAAAATTTACCGACTAGCGACAAAAAAATTAACTGGGATTTACCGACAACCGACAAAGGTCGAAAATTTTAACCGACCACCGACAAATTAATGAAATTTTAACCGGCAACCGACATGTGGACCCCCCTATTCAGACCCTCTTTGAGGGTAGCTGCAGAAACAAAGGCAAGACTGAGTACTCAAGCGAAAGCGTATTTTGATCAAATTTATTTAGCGACGCTGGTAAAAACGCAAAATTGCACAAAAATGCTTACGAATGTTACTTTTTTTGAACAGACTACATATTTTAGCATCAGACCAAATAATAGAAGAGAGAAACAAAAAAGAGTTTTTGTTTTTTTCAGCAACCTTCGAGCAATTTTTTGAGAAATTTGGGGCAACTTTTTGGGAAATCTCGAGCAACTTGTGGCAAGCCCTAGACGATACTAATACCAGTGACGGATCCAGACCTGAACTAGGGGGGTACGGAGATGGGGAGTGGGGCAGGCCCCACGAGCCCTCCCCTAGATCAGCCATTGAATCCAACTACTTTACATTTTTTATAATACGTATACAGCAACTTTACATTCTCTAAGATACCAATACAGCTGCATTATGCTATTTGAAAAACTGAATACAAAGCATTTCTTGACATAACCATAGTTTTATAGTTGCTGTTTATTAGTGGCTTAGAATGACTCGAAAATTATAATAAACCCAGGCTCGATTACCAGTCGCTCTTCGGGAAAGGAAACCACACCCTCTCCTCTTTTCTGGGAGAAACAAAAATTGGACTCGACAGAGCGGCCAACAGAGAGCCTATAATATATCTTGGTAAGTACCAAAATTTTTGTCTTTTAGCAGGTATTTAAAAACGCCTGTGCAACTGAACATTCTAAGTCCTACCAAAAGAAAATTGTCTCCTCTTGAAAGGAACCAAATGAGTTTCCTTTAGTTCTACAGATAGGCTCAAACAGCCTGCTGAATTTCACTCGGTCTGTGGTCCCTCGCTCACAGGTTATTTGAAATGCAGTTAAGTTTATAAAAAATGTTAATGCCCTACTAAAAAACAATGAGCAAGAGGTAATTAAAAGCTGTTGGGTTTTAACAGCTGCAGAAAAGGGGTGTCAATCAACAAACACTCGGTAATTGACGTTGACCGACTATTCCTCTTACTTTTAATTTCTATTTTAAGTCTTAGCAAAGTAAAGGCATCTTGGACTGAAAACTCCGCAGATCATCTCTATAATAAGGCATCCACGTACTAACTACGACGGACAATTTCAAAACTGAGTTTTCATTCCGAAAACGCGTCAAATGTTTTCCGTTCACACTACCCCAGAGAAATTTGAAAACGCAACAATCACCGGTTATTCAGTTTGGATTTGTGTTTGAAGAGAAAACTCGGTCAGGCAAATCACGTGATTGTCGTGACGTCATAGTTTACGAAAAGCGCCGTTTTTCAAATGTTTTCGTCTTAACAAAAACATAAAACCGCCATTTTCAAATCCCTCCGCCGTTTGAAGAGCGTTTTCGACAAGCTCCGTTCTCGTGACGGTTTAATTTGGACGGTAAGCCTAACTGTAGAAATAAAGCTGTGTTTTCAAATTTATCCGGCGTGGTTCGCACGGGGCGGAACAAATACCGAGGAATAGAACATATATCCACTGTTATTATTCAACAAATTGTAACACTATCCAAATATGGTCATGATGCTCTCGATATCCGTCATCCGTAGGTGACGGATATCCGGCGATATACGTAGCTTCGTACGTGGGAAGAAAAAGTGAAGTGAAAAAATGTCGACAGAAAGGTTTAAAAATGTTACGAGCTTGGAAATCAATTTTGTTATCAATTTGTTGAATAATAAAACAATTATCCTGCTCAATCTTGCGGAATATCGTCTGATTTTAGCCGACTCGGCCTACGGCCTCGTCGGCTAAGTATCAGACGATATTCCGCGCGATTTCGCAGGATAATTGTTAAATATGAGACGAATTTAAAAGAGCATAATTTATACATAAACGTAGCTGTAACATCTTCCTCTTCAAAACTCTTTGACCATATCAAATGCCATATAATATGTCATGTATCAACCTCAAACGTCCGGTCTTCAGTTTTCCTGTATTAACCGAGTGATAGAAAGGTTAATTCAACAAAACCGAAGTTTGTGGTTTCTCCGTAAAGATCACGTAAGTAGTTAAAAATAATAAGGATGCAACAGTTAGTTCTGGTTAAAGAGCTACAAAGAGAAATTTTCAGTTCAATGTCAAAATCTAACACAAAGTTACCGTCAGAAATGATACAGGCAGTCGAGTGGACCAATCAAATCTCAAAGTAACCACGTGATCGGCGTGAAGCGGGGGAAACTCAGACTCAGCGAGTCACGATTGCTTTTCTTTATCTCTGATTGGACGAGCAATTGGAAGTGGCGCGAGTGTTTCAGTACAAAACAAGAAAAGAAGAAATGCAAAACCAAAGCAAATTCGAATTACTTTCGACATCTAAGTGAAAACAACTCTAGCATCATAGTTTTCTTCCAAACAAAATTGATGGTAGATTTCCTTTGTTGCTATGATTCATATGACTGTCAATCATTATTATGATTCCAGACATGCTTTAACACACCAGTTTGCATCATAGCTATGATTCATATGACTGTAAATCATCGTTACGATTCCAGTCCTGATTTTAACACACTTCAAAACATCATGGTGATGATTTAGAGAGGACTGGAATCATACTATGGTTTTAAGGGTACAGATCAAATCATCATATGATTTGTTACCATTCAAATACGACTATTGTATCATCACATGAATCACCATACATGATTCATTAGGCTGAATTACTGTGTTTCTCCCAAACAATAACCCCAAAAAACAAATGAAAGTGAAGAAGACTGTAACCAATAAGACAACTCGCTTTGCTAATAAAAGCGAAGGGATTTCCCCAATACTGTGTATCCGTCATCGCCATATCTTGCGTTTTTGACTTATTACAATAAGAACAAACAATCTTGCTCGAGTTAGACAGATAGCTGTTTCGCTTTTAATAAGAGAGCCTTTTCGTTCGTAATCAAATTCGCATGGTTTAGTTTTTCCGCTGGAAAATTTTCACTGGTAGATGACTGGTGTTCGCAGGAAACTATTCCATTTATTAAAATTGCTGATAACAAGGCGATGTATGTAAAACGTTTCTGCCACTTTTGGACTGTTCATCACTCGGAATAGTCGAAATTGATAATGGAAGAAACTATA
>JAHPZR010022926.1:5000-14087 GCA_019787425.1 Platygyra sinensis | reverse complement strand
ACTTTACACTATTTTCAATACTAATACAGCTACTTACATCATTTACGATACTAATACAGTTAGTTTACACTATTGACAATGCTAGGGCTTCCGAAAGTTGCTCGGCAATTTTTCGTCAGTTTCGAGCAACAACCTCTTTTTCAGCATA
Source organism: Platygyra sinensis (assembly GCA_019787425.1). Taxonomy (NCBI): domain Eukaryota; kingdom Metazoa; phylum Cnidaria; class Anthozoa; order Scleractinia; family Merulinidae; genus Platygyra; species Platygyra sinensis. Next base: position 13,939 of record JAHPZR010022926.1, on the reverse strand, counting down.
ATGATGTAATCATCACGTTTTTTCTTTGGAGAATAAAATTGGACTTCACCAGACCTTTTTGATTTCACACCATATTTTTTGTCTTCTTATGAAAAATGTTTCTTTCAACTAGATCAGGAATGATGTAAAACACTAATAAATTAAAGCACTTACCAGTCTTTAAAAAAATGTCCTAGGTACTATAGCTTTGCTACAGCTGTCCGTAAAGAACTCAGTCATGTTGCCTGACTCTCGCGAGGTTCCAAAAATTTGCATTTTAGAAGGTTGTATACGGGTCAGTGCCTCCTGCTTTTTAGGCGTGGATCTCTGATCAAGGAAGGATTCGTGGAACTTGACATATCCAGTTATACCAGTATAAATTTCAATCAGTGCGGTTATTAGCCCAATAAGAGTAACAGTTGCCGGGAAAAACAAATCAAGTTATCAAGAAAGGAAAACGTCAAATTCATCCCATTTTCCACGTGGAAAGGTAAGGAGCTGTCTTAAGAAACTATATTATTGTCGCTCGGCTATACCCCAGTTTTAGGACGATAGCAAAACGGTATTGAAAGAGAACCACGTGGCTCACATGACATGACATTTTCTTCAATAAAGAATAACCCAGTTGACGACATATACCATATTTCTTCATTAAAAATTACCATGGAAAACTAACCTTTGCGTATGATGCCTGTTTTAATCCGCAGATGCGGTTCTTTATGCAGTTGAGATGCCGTCTGGGAAACTGGACGTTCCAATTTCAAATGCTGCTGAGCGGAAGGAGGGATAGAGCCTTTTTCATCATTGTCGCATTTGAGCTGTACATGTGGCAAACTGATCTGGCGCTTCGCCCACCCCAGAAAGTATGTGTGTCTATGAATTTTATTCACAGCCTGACTGTTCATCCTTTTTTAATTTGACATCTCAACACTTTATTCTATTAAGATAATTTATCATCTTCTTCTTGCAGCTTCGGCCGCTAAAAGGGGGATTTTTTTTCAGGCAAAGATAGCAATTGATAAAACTTTAAATACTAATAGTTATCCGTAGATTTGCCCTTGCAGTATGTGAACACAAAGCTTGGTGGAATCGTTCAAGCGTAGTATCGCATAAACAATGTAAAGTAGCTCAAAAAGCGAAACATTTCTCGTTAGACATTTTTATTTGTCACAAATGCTTTATTAACAATAAACTGTTATTTTTACATAATATAGCTCTTTATATTACTTACAATGCCTATACTTGCACAACTAACACAAAACTTGCAAAACTTAGAATACAACAGAGCTTCTTTTCCCAATTTGGATCAATTTGCAATACTTTATTGGCGACCAAACATCATCAAACATTGCGGTTTGGTGACCAAACATACTGCTGATATTGAAGCGAGTGGCCAAACGGTTAAAACATGTTTGATCAAACACACGTTCAACTCCACAAGAAAAGAACTATGGGCCACAAGTTACCGAGTGTACCTCGAGTGTATCTCGCTCAACGGCGAGATTTCAACGTCACGGAATGTGTGACTTCCCAGGTTGCGATTCAAAGGTTCAAATTAAAAAAGAGTATAACGCCTATAATCCTTCTTGACATACTAAAGGAGGATGGAAAAAGAGAAAATAGACGAGGGAGGACCAGGGTCTGGATAAGGCTAGGAGAAGAGAAAAGATACAACAAAAATATCGTTCAGGAACTGATGATCGAAGCCGGATACTCCAGGTTACCGATACTGCAAAATGCGGATGCGAATGACTCATGACTCAATTTCTTTTAGCCCCCGAAGAAGGTTAGTTTTTCAAACCGAAATATCGGGCAAATATATTGTACTTGTTTTAATTTCATTGCTATTTTATTTCTCTTCCTCTCTTCGCCGTAGGGATACGTCTTCCGTTTTTTGCATAGTATCTTTTGATTTAAACTGATCCAGGTCTTCAAAGATCCGGCACCCTTATTTATTTATTTATTTATTTAACTTTATTTATACACGGATAAAACATCAGGACTTAAAGTAAATACTAAACTGGCGTTAATTACATTGCTAAGATACTAAGATACTAATTTACAACTAGTAAAAATCTAAAAAACAAAACAAAACAATAACAAAGTGCCTGCTTTCCATGAATGCCGTGTGATTAATTTAATCATTATCAAAAAGGAAACCCCTACAACCGGATTTAAAACTAGCAAGCGTTTGTGCTTACCGCAGATTGGAAGGTAAGCTGTTCCACAGCACCGCACCACTATAGCTGAAACTGTTTTTTTAGAAAATTGGTGCGGGGGAGTGGAAGAGCTAGTTTGCCCTCACAATTCCTAAGAGAATAGGTAGATGTTGCACTCCGATCAATAAACATTGATTTCAGGTAATCGGGGGCGAGACCATTCACGGATTTATAGACCATAGTGGCTGTTTTCAATTCTCGTTGAAGATTAAGTTTTTGCCAGCCAAGTCTAACAAAGAGATCATCCACATTGGCATCATATGAAGAAGAGGTCAAAATACGAGCAGCGCGATTCTGTAGTTTTTGTAGTTTAATAGAAAGAGATTTATTGCAATTCCCCCATACGACACTACAGTAATCAAAATGAGGTTGAACTAAAGCATTATAGATGCATAGGAGCGTTTCGAAAGGAACAAAAGACCTGCTTCTCTTCAAGATGCCAATGCAGGAAGCAATTTTTTTGGAAATATGTTCGATATGTACATTCCAAGTTGTACATATGTACATTCCTTTTGCATTGGTTTGTCGTTGTGGTCTTGCCGATATTAGAAGATTTATATCGATAAGAACACATTCAGCCTGAAAATTGAAAATTGTTCTTATATATAAAAACTCTTCCCTTTTCTGTTTAAAGCCTGGTTCACACTTGTGAGATAAGCACAAGCATAAGCACAAGCACAAGGAAATGCTACTCACGGTACACTGAGGTGAAATAAGCACAAGCATAAGCACAAGAAAAAGAAACATTTTCCTTTTTCTTGTGCTTACGCTTATTACGCTTATTTCACCAGTGGGAACTGGCCTGAAATAAGCACAAGCATAAGCGCAAGAATAACACTGTTCTAGATCTCCACTCGGTCAACAAAAAATGGCGGATGAGAGGTTAGCAGAGCTTGTCCGGAGCTATCCAATTCTGTACGATAAATCGTTGGTCGACTTCAAAAACGCACGGAAGAAAGAGTTAGCGTGGAGCGAGATCGCACGAGAGCTAAGTTTGAAATCAGATAAGCAAAAGGACGAATCGAACTGAGTTTGTTTACCAAACGAACGAATTTCCCTTTAGTTGTGTTCATAGTTTGATTTAACGCTTTAAAATGTCCTTTCTCACAGTGTTAACACCGTTTATAGTACTGACATGTTTTATTACATAATTTTTAATCACATTCGAGAATGTCTCCGACATGACTCACACTGCGCACGCGTATGTCGGTAATGTGAACATCCTTGAACTCCCTAAGCTTGTGCTTATGCTTGTGCTTATGTCTGTGCTTATCTCACAAGTGAGAACCAGGCTTAATGGAACAAACCGTGTCTGTAGCTTTACTGTGGTATTGCACTAAGATCTCTGTATAAATGCTAGTAATTTCACTTGCTATGTATAGCAAAAGTACAACAACATGTATTTGGAATTAAAAATCTTATAATTGCATGAAAAATATGCAATAAAATGAATGTCACCATTTCATCATAGTTAGTAAATCCCTTACATTTTTTTAGAAGTAAAAAATTAAGAACACTGAAGAACGCTTTCAGGCTGATTTCACCTAAAATACCCGATATATAAGAACCCAATCAGCCTGAACCCGAAAATGGGTGTTCTTGTGTGCGGGTTTTTATCGGGCCACAACCAGAACTGGATATAAAACATGATCTCCTGTTTACTCTACTGCTCAAGCCTTAACACAGTTGAGCATGTGGTATGCTCGTTGACTTTGCAGCTGTCGCGCCATTCTGTCCAAAGTTGCAATTGAAAATTAATACAGTAACCAAAATGGAACAAAAAATGTTTTTTTTTTATGTTGAAAAAATAACATAACATAACATAACAGAGTAACGAAGTAAAGAGTAACGAGTAACGAAGTAACGAGAAACCGAGTAACAGGTAAAAAATTAAAAGGGTCAAAAATTTCAAAATCGTTTTAAAATGCGTAAAATGGTTTGAAACGGTTAAAATTAATTTAAAAGCCCCAGAAGCATGTTTGCCAAGGCACGGAAAGGCGTTTCGCTTTGTTTTTGATTCATGCAACATCCACCTATATCATTCCATGTTAACCTGATTCCACGCCGTAGAAAGGACCCGATAGTATAATTTTTTTCTTTCGTTCGCCAAAGTTTTCAAAATTATACGCAAAGCTAAGGGGCCCAAGTTTAAAACTCTAAGATTTAAAGCCAATGCTCAAGACTACAGTGGCTCGAATTAATCCTGAAATTAATATAATGTTCGTCAGGTCAGGTCGTGGAGGTAAATCTATCACCTGACGGTCGCTGAGGTCGAATAACTGAGTTCCGTCTTCAGAGCAGACATCAACTTTAATACGATAATCACGAGTAGAAAGAAGTCTTTTCGGCTGTTTTCAAGGTTATGATGATTATGGGAATTTATTTCACATTTCAGGACGGGAGGTCATGTACTGCTGTTCTGGGACTACTGCAACTATTACTGAAGTGTTTTCATTTACATTGTGTCTAAACTAGTACCTAGCAGCCGGGAAGTGCTTTTAATATTACTTACCCGGCAGTCTGGAATTGTTCTAGAATTTCCACGGAAAAACTCAGCCAATCGTTCGTAAAGCTGTAGATCTTGTTTAGAAATGTCAAGTGATTTCAATTGTAATTTTGGCTTTGTTGTGGAGGAAATTGTCGTGCCTGGGCATACTAGAAGATCTTGAAGTTTCGTCACTCAGCGTGTCGATAAACTCTCATACACTAATTTCTACAAACTGATTAAAGTTGGAACACTGTGAGAGTATTCGATATTTTTTCAGAAAGGCGAAGCGATTATAAAAAGGTTTAGCTAAGGTTTAGCTCACAGTAGAACTTCGTCGCTTTCAACGCTTACTTTTTTTTGGCGCGAAAACCCTTTGTCACGCAACTGAAGTGTTACACCGGACTTTCGTCACCGAACGCTGAAGCGTTTTATTATAGCTATTTGTACAATTGTACTAGTTTGCCGAGGCAATTATTGAGGCCAAAAAACGCTTGGTATTTCTTCACCGACATCTCAGCAGGTTCAAGGGGAAATTTTGGTGGAAAGCGGGAAGAACTTCTGACTGCCGAGTGACATAAGGTTCGTACAATTTGTGCAAAACCAAAACATAATTTAGAATCGCTTCGCATTTCTGAACAAATATCGAATACTCACCAACTTCAATAAATTTCAGGGTTCCAACTTCAATTTTTGTAGAAATTATTCTATGACTATCAAGCTCGAAAATTTAATCAACCACAAAGCCAAAGTTATAATTGAAATCGCTTGACAATTCTAAGCAAAGATCTACAGTTTAAAGAAGGATTAGACGAGATTTTCCGTGGAAATTCTAGAATAATTTGAGACTACCGGTCACATTGTAGTAAATAAGACTTCCGGCTACCGGGTATCAAGACACAAATGTTTTCAGCTTATGGGTCGTCAAGCTTGCTTTGTGAATTGGTTTTTTAGTTCCTATTTATATACCAGTACTAAAAAACGATTTTAATCGATTCTACATATTTTAAAAAAGATTTGAGAATTTTTGACCGTTCGAAATTTTTTCTCGTTACTCGGTTTTCCGTTACTTCGTTACTCGTTACTCGTTACTTCGTTACTCTGTTTAGTAACACCCGTTTGTAACTAAGCAAAACTTGATTTTTGCTAGTGGCTGGAGATTGAAAATTGGTTGTTTGTAAATAACCGAAATTGATTCTTCTGGATGTAATTGACACGTTAATCATTAATGTCATTATTCCAAGTCACCTGTTTGGCAAAGATGAAAGCAGCTTTGCCTGACTGGCGCCGGAGATCGAAAGTGAGAAAATCAAAAATAGAGTTATGACGGTAATCACCCGCTATAACGAAGTGCCAATCATTTGCATAGCAACAGGTTTTTCATAGCAGCACACTTGTGTTTGTCCGCGTTCGTTATCAAAGGAAGGTGGAAGGGATTTGGTGAGTAAATTTTGTCGGGCGTTAGAAGTTCGAGAAACTATACGTGTCTAGTTACACCAGTATAAATTTCAATCCTGACGGTGATTAGCCCAACCTTGTCGGGGAAAGTAAATACGTCAAATATCTTCACATACATTTTCCACGTGGAGAGGTAAGGCCAAGGAACTGTCTTTTGAAAAATATTATTTTCTTTTGCCTTTGAAGTTCAAGAGCGCTTAGCGAATTTTACTACTTATTACTTTATAGCATGTAAAAATTGCACTTAACTGGCAGGATTCTAAAAAAAATCATCTCGTAAATTGCTTCAGTGTTTTATGGGCGTGCGGAAAGCGGGGGTTACGGAAAGTATTCTGCCATATTCAAAGATCTCTGTGCTTGACGACAGTTTGCTATTTCGATAAGTACAGTGCTCTTTTACACTAGCAGAAAAATAAAATCCGTAAATTAAAATCCCTGGATTAAAATCCCTGAACTACAGAGAGAGGTTTTAAATAGTATTCAAAAAGTTAATGTTCTGCGAGTAGATTTTTAGTAAATAATTTTTGAACTGATTGAGAGTCAAAATTCAGAACCTCAATTAGAAATCCGAATAGAAGGATATCATATTTGAGTTGAAGAGCTCCAGGTTTTAATAACGGGATACCGTCCAAATGCGAAGTGGGTCATATTTCAAAAATACTCCAGCTGTTCTTTTTGTACCGCGGGCACTGATATACCTCTAAGTTCAAAAGCCTAACTTCTTCTACTTGAGGATATGTTTATAGCAAAGCAATCAAAACAAAAGGAATGTCTATTCTGACGAACAAAAGTCAAATTAAGAGCTACCAGGTGTTGCTTTCCGAATGACATGAAAGGTCAGTGTCGCCCATACTACTCAAGTGACATGTTTTGGAAATATTAATTCGCCGATTTATTTACACCAACTTTTTTCGGCCGATGTGTAATTAAAATAATTGATCTTCCCCGGAATGTAGTCTCGTTGGGTGAAACCATGTACCAGACTGCTTTTTTGAGCCTTGAATTTCGTCTCTAACACGGGTAAAAATTGTGCTTGCGTGACGCTCGCAATTGTAGTGTCAATTACGCGTGAAAAGCCTTTTCTTACACATGTTTTTCTATACAGCTTTTCAGTTACCCAAGCTGAATTTTTTATATGTTGTAAAGCAATAATAGAGCCTTGCAAAAATGTATTTTTCACTTGCAATTTCTATGTACCAAGGTGCGAAAGTTGCCTTCAAAAATGCCCTATTTTTGGGATTTTTTTTAGAATCCTGCCAGTTAAGTGCAATTTTTACATGCTATAAAGTAATAAGTAGTAAAATTCGCTAAGCGCTCTTGAACTTCAAAGGCAAAAGAAAATAATATTTTTCAAAAGACAGTTCCTTGGCCTTACCTCTCCACGTGGAAAATGTATGTGAAGATATTTGACGTATTTACTTTCCCCGACAAGGTTGGGCTAATCACCGTCAGGATTGAAATTTATACTGGTGTAACTAGACACGTATAGTTTCTCGAACTTCTAACGCCCGACAAAATTTACTCACCAAATCCCTTCCACCTTCCTTTGATAACGAACGCGGACAAACACAAGTGTGCTGCTATGAAAAACCTGTTGCTATGCAAATGATTGGCACTTCGTTATAGCGGGTGATTACCGTCATAACTCTATTTTTGATTTTCTCACTTTCGATCTCCGGCGCCAGTCAGGCAAAGCTGCTTTCATCTTTGCCAAACAGGTGACTTGGAATAATGACATTAATGATTAACGTGTCAATTACATCCAGAAGAATCAATTTCGGTTATTTACAAACAACCAATTTTCAATCTCCAGCCACTAGCAAAAATCAAGTTTTGCTTAGTTACAAACGGGTGTTACTAAACAGAGTAACGAAGTAACGAGTAACGAGTAACGAAGTAACGGAAAACCGAGTAACGAGAAAAAATTTCGAACGGTCAAAAATTCTCAAATCTTTTTTAAAATATGTAGAATCGATTAAAATCGTTTTTTAGTACTGGTATATAAATAGGAACTAAAAAACCAATTCACAAAGCAAGCTTGACGACCCATAAGCTGAAAACATTTGTGTCTTGATACCCGGTAGCCGGAAGTCTTATTTACTACAATGTGACCGGTAGTCTCAAATTATTCTAGAATTTCCACGGAAAATCTCGTCTAATCCTTCTTTAAACTGTAGATCTTTGCTTAGAATTGTCAAGCGATTTCAATTATAACTTTGGCTTTGTGGTTGATTAAATTTTCGAGCTTGATAGTCATAGAATAATTTCTACAAAAATTGAAGTTGGAACCCTGAAATTTATTGAAGTTGGTGAGTATTCGATATTTGTTCAGAAATGCGAAGCGATTCTAAATTATGTTTTGGTTTTGCACAAATTGTACGAACCTTATGTCACTCGGCAGTCAGAAGTTCTTCCCGCTTTCCACCAAAATTTCCCCTTGAACCTGCTGAGATGTCGGTGAAGAAATACCAAGCGTTTTTTGGCCTCAATAATTGCCTCGGCAAACTAGTACAATTGTACAAATAGCTATAATAAAACGCTTCAGCGTTCGGTGACGAAAGTCCGGTGTAACACTTCAGTTGCGTGACAAAGGGTTTTCGCGCCAAAAAAAAGTAAGCGTTGAAAGCGACGAAGTTCTACTGTGAGCTAAACCTTAGCTAAACCTTTTTATAATCGCTTCGCCTTTCTGAAAAAATATCGAATACTCTCACAGTGTTCCAACTTTAATCAGTTTGTAGAAATTAGTGTATGAGAGTTTATCGACACGCTGAGTGACGAAACTTCAAGATCTTCTAGTA
>JAHPZR010022925.1:15000-19153 GCA_019787425.1 Platygyra sinensis | reverse complement strand
TATTGTAGTGCATGTATTAAAACAATGAAAAGTGTCTTTACAATTATTTACCTGTAATGTGAAGTGACTGCGTTGTATTCTAAGTTGCGTAAGTAAATTTATTGCAATGGTAGCTGCGTAAGTATTATAATTATCAGTAGTGTAAGTTATGTAATTGGTTGTAATGTGTACAAATAAAAGTTTATTATCATTAAAATAATGTTTATCAACTGAGTTGATAATGTGAATTGGCCACCGTAAAGAGATATGGAAGCTGACGTTTCGAGCGTTAGCCCTTCATCAGAGCGAATCGAGGAATTGTGGGTTGTGTGTAGTTTATATGCAGAACTATTAAAAACTGAATCATTGGATAATACAATTAGAGAGTTTTCATTGGCTAAGCCATCATGGTATATGAGCCATTATACCATGATCTACAAAAATGGCGAACGTATGCGTGATTTTTTGGGCCTTCTTGTTTTTATTGTAGTCTAGTTTTCTATATTTTGGGGGCGTTTTTAATAAAACAATTATTCCACTCGCCCTTGTTGGATATGAGATGATTATAGCCAACTCGGCGCTACGCGCCTCGTTGGCTATCTATCATCTCATATCCAACGCGCGCTCATTGAATAATTGTTAAATATGGAGCTACGCTATTGGTTGGTTCCTGGCAACGTGAAAAACAACAGAATAAATTAGTTGAATGAAAAGCGTTCGTTGATACCGTGAGGATTAAGGGTGCCGATTTGAAAAATAAAATTTTTGTTCTAGAGTTTTGCGGCTTCTGTGCTTCTGTGATGCAGGGAGAGGCTGCAGACTGCCATATGTTGCTTAGAATGATGGAGAGGTGAATGGTCACTCATTGTCAACGAGTAATAGCAATAGAAATGGTCGCAGCGGACTTCGAATGATGATGTTGACTGAAATAACAGGAGTTTTTTTCGATTTCACTTCAAGTTTCAAGACACCATGCTGAAGCATATAGAAGGAAGATTATGTTTCCTGTCAAAAACGTCACCGATTCAGTAGACTTCCGCACTTTCAAATCTGCACCCGGTCTTTCTCTAGACCGTGTCGTTCGTAACAAGCAGTAGAGGCCCAGTCCCTGCGCGGCCTCTGATGGGAAGAAAATATTACGTTTTCTGACACGATTAGCTTCATTTTGTAATGCACCAGTCAATTGAAACCCCCGCACACCCCCGCACACCCCCGCCCGCCCCCCCCCCCCCCCCCCCCCAAATTCGGGCTTGAGCAGGGCATTCTGCTTTTTATGCAAGTGAAAGTGAGGGAAGATCCCGGTCCCTGGGACAACAGTGAGTGGTGCTTTCCCCCGCTCCTACTGTTCCACACAGACATGGTACTCCGATAGTTTGTAAAACAACTTACTATTGCCGAGCGTAACACACGGGTCAAAAGACACTGTTGGCAACCATGAAGTAAAACAATGATTTTTGAGCTGCCAGCAAATAAGTTGCAAAGGCTCCTCAATACACAATGAATGTCAAAATATCTTTATTGTAGGAGCAGTTTCATTGATACTTCTGGATAAATTAACAATGGAACACAACAGGCAACTGGTACAATAGTGTTAATCGCACAAATAATAGCAGAATTAAAATTGTTTCAACCGATTCAGTTAATTCATTTTGATGATTGCATACAATGTGAACACACTATAAAAGAATTGATTCGACTGATCAAAGGGCGCAGAAACCTGATACAATTGTGCGCTAATCATCGATCAAAGTCATCATGAAATCAAAAGTGAAAGTCAGTCCTGTCCGTCCAGATCGAGATGTACGGTCCACAATAACGAATAAAAAATATTGCGAGACAGTGATACCAAATACTGACTATTATGTATAGTGATGGTTAATACGCTTTATAAAACGTGAACAATTAAATCGTTTCAAAAGAAAAAGAGTACTCATGCAGATGACCAGGGAGTGACTGCCCCGTTTATTCCCTCGGTAGGGGATGCGAAGGCCGTGACTTCCAGCGAATTCCTAGCCTCCCACGCAGACGTTCTTATGCATCAGTCAATTCCAGCAGTGCCCATCCCCCCCCCCCCCGGGCTAACCCCCGGGCATTAGCATTTTTTTTAAAAATTGGGCAAATTCCCCGGGGTGGGGACACATAAGCTGTCTAAATGCCCCAGGGTGGGGACGAAGAAAGAAGGCAAATGCCCTGCCCCCGGGATCGTCGCCTTCCAAGACTTCCAACACTTCTGCAGTTTTTTTATTAACCAGTGAATAAAACGGTCAACTGTTCAGTATTTTAATGCAATGGTATTAAAGACTTCAAGGACAAAAGTACGTGCTATTTTATTCTGATTACATTTATTCCTTTATATTTTGTTTTTAACAAAATTTTTATAATTTTTTGTTATATTTTTGTTTTTCACCTTGTCACTGAAAGAATAGAGACATTTTAAATGATGATACATCGCATTTTAAGCTCGCAAGATCTGTGTTGAAGATCGCATCATTTGAATTCGCAAACCTTCAGTATTTTAATTCCACTTTCATGAATTTAAAAATTGTTAGGCTAGTTTTGAATGCGAAATGGGAAATAGTGGTTCACGCAGTGTTCACGTCAGTGATTGTTTTGTGATAAACAAAATATAGTTCACCTTGTCGCTTATATTTATATGCTTACAAGTAATGAAGAAATATCTAAAATTGAGAAAACATACTTTTAAGAACATCGACAGGTTTTTCTAGTCCCTGACGGACAAGCCAGCCTTTGACAAAGGCCTCGTCCTTCCTGATAAACTCATCCATCTTTCGAAAACACGTGTGTCAAAAAGCCCGGGAGTCGCCCCGGGGTATGCTAATGCCCAGCCCACGGGCCGCGATAAAATTTGCTAATGCCCCACCCCGGGACTGACAACGTGAGCAAATGCACCGCTGGAATTGATTGATGCATTAGGCTTGTCTCGCCAATCCCCCGCTAAGGCCCGAATGGGAGAAGGGGGGGGGGGGGGGTGCGGGGTTTCAAAGACAGACAGACATGTTTATTTGGAGTCTTATACAATAAGTAGTATATCGACAACAATTTCCAAATAACTAAAAATTACAAAACAACAAAAAATATCAATGGCTGAAAAGTTATTAATTAATTACGTCTTAGCGTATTTACTTTTCGCCGTCTTCCCCTTTCCTTTTTCAAATGACTGGGGCATAAGCTAGTGTGAAAAATTCTATTCGCTTGATTTGAAATATTTAGTGTATCACCTGACGTTGTTCCTCACAAAATGACATCATAATGAGAATTTCCTCTGCCTGAATTACCGTATCCAAGGTCATCAAAGGATTATCGTGTTAAGAGTCACGTCTCAATCCTGTCGAACCTGACCAGAACTGTTACGGTTAGGTCACACTCGAACAAGTCATGTATGTACATTTTTTGACGATCGCAAGACGATTTTGACGTAAAATAAAATATATCTTTGTTAGTGTCACGTAATAAGGTGGTTGGTACCTTTCTGGCCCATTGTTCGTCTACAGACTAGACTATTTTACAATATTTCGGCGCCTTTGTGTCCGTTAATCACACCGGAAGTTAATTACAGCTTCTTATGTATATACAAGATTTTTTAAAAGAGGCTCTTGCTATGTCTATTATGCTAACGGGTTCTGGTACTAAACAGGCCAATTTGTACTGATGTTTAAAATGGTGGTTCGGAAATTAACAGTATCAAAAGCCATGTAAAACGCAGCGCTTTTTACGGCGCCTTATACATGTATTCCCTTCGGTGTCATTTCTTAGACGCATTTTGATTGGCTTCCTGAGACAATACTGTTCAAGTACTATTCACCAGCGAGCAACCGAAGAAAAAACAAAATGGCTTTTGTCCGAATGTTGTCACAAATAAACTTACTCTTTGGTCCGCTAGTTATTCGGCTTGTGTGGTAAATACTAAAACAATTATTCACCTCAGTGTCGCTGAATAATTGTTAATTATCGAAGTTGGTCTTGTAAAAATTAACTAAGGTAAATTTGGCCACAATGATTTCATGGACTACGCATTTGAATTTCACCGTAACTGGTACAACACAACATGTTTAAAAACGGTCGAAAGGAAAAGATAAAAAAGCTTTACTCATCTGCCAAGCACGGCTTTTCACATAGCCAAAAACAGAGTTCACTCTTATTTACGGTCACACAC
>JAHPZR010022925.1:0-10000 GCA_019787425.1 Platygyra sinensis | reverse complement strand
GCACAAATTATCTTGGGTACCCCAATTTTTTCGGCCGACGAGTTTCAATAAGCGCGATTCAGCTGTCGAAAAATTAAGGACCTTGTAAACTCCATTTGCAGGATTTTTTAAAATTTTGCCAAAAGTTCCATCTTAATACTTATTATTATTATACTGCTTATCCTGCTTGCAAGAAATCTTAAGGATGTAGTGATGTGGATTCTGACAAAATTATAGCGGCGTTCAAATGGGAATCAAAAGGGTAATTTTGAAGAAAATTATCTCTTCAAATTTTCACTTCACATTCAAAATGCACATTCAAAATGCACACGTCTTCACGGTCTTTTCTGCTAGTGTTGTGTGGGTTATCCATATAGTTTCTTCCATTATCAATTTCGACTATTCCGAGTGATGAACAGTCCAAAAGTGGCAGAAACGTTTTACATACATCGCCTTGTTATCAGCAATTTTAATAAATGGAATAGTTTCCTGCGAACACCAGTCATCTACCAGTGAAAATTTTCCAGCGGAAAAACTAAACCATGCGAATTTGATTACGAACGAAAAAGGCTCTCTTATTAAAAGCGAAACAGCTATCTGTCTAACTCGAGCAAGATTGTTTGTTCTTATTGTAATAAGTCAAAAACGCAAGATATGGCGATGACGGATACACAGTATTGGGGAAATCCCTTCGCTTTTATTAGCAAAGCGAGTTGTCTTATTGGTTACAGTCTTCTTCACTTTCATTTGTTTTTTGGGGTTATTGTTTGGGAGAAACACAGTAATTCAGCCTAATGAATCATGTATGGTGATTCATGTGATGATACAATAGTCGTATTTGAATGGTAACAAATCATATGATGATTTGATCTGTACCCTTAAAACCATAGTATGATTCCAGTCCTCTCTAAATCATCACCATGATGTTTTGAAGTGTGTTAAAATCAGGACTGGAATCGTAACGATGATTTACAGTCATATGAATCATAGCTATGATGCAAACTGGTGTGTTAAAGCATGTCTGGAATCATAATAATGATTGACAGTCATATGAATCATAGCAACAAAGGAAATCTACCATCAATTTTGTTTGGAAGAAAACTATGATGCTAGAGTTGTTTTCACTTAGATGTCGAAAGTAATTCGAATTTGCTTTGGTTTTGCATTTCTTCTTTTCTTGTTTTGTACTGAAACACTCGCGCCACTTCCAATTGCTCGTCCAATCAGAGATAAAGAAAAGCAATCGTGACTCGCTGAGTCTGAGTTTCCCCCGCTTCACGCCGATCACGTGGTTACTTTGAGATTTGATTGGTCCACTCGACTGCCTGTATCATTTCTGACGGTAACTTTGTGTTAGATTTTGACATTGAACTGAAAATTTCTCTTTGTAGCTCTTTAACCAGAACTAACTGTTGCATCCTTATTATTTTTAACTACTTACGTGATCTTTACGGAGAAACCACAAACTTCGGTTTTGTTGAATTAACCTTTCTATCACTCGGTTAATACAGGAAAACTGAAGACCGGACGTTTGAGGTTGATACATGACATATTATATGGCATTTGATATGGTCAAAGAGTTTTGAAGAGGAAGATGTTACAGCTACGTTTATGTATAAATTATGCTCTTTTAAATTCGTCTCATATTTAACAATTATCCTGCGAAATCGCGCGGAATATCGTCTGATACTTAGCCGACGAGGCCGTAGGCCGAGTCGGCTAAAATCAGACGATATTCCGCAAGATTGAGCAGGATAATTGTTTTATTATTCAACAAATTGATAACAAAATTGATTTCCAAGCTCGTAACATTTTTAAACCTTTCTGTCGACATTTTTTCACTTCACTTTTTCTTCCCACGTACGAAGCTACGTATATCGCCGGATATCCGTCACCTACGGATGACGGATATCGAGAGCATCATGACCATATTTGGATAGTGTTACAATTTGTTGAATAATAACAGTGGATATATGTTCTATTCCTCGGTATTTGTTCCGCCCCGTGCGAACCACGCCGGATAAATTTGAAAACACAGCTTTATTTCTACAGTTAGGCTTACCGTCCAAATTAAACCGTCACGAGAACGGAGCTTGTCGAAAACGCTCTTCAAACGGCGGAGGGATTTGAAAATGGCGGTTTTATGTTTTTGTTAAGACGAAAAACATTTGAAAAACGGCGCTTTTCGTAAACTATGACGTCACGACAATCACGTGATTTGCCTGACCGAGTTTTCTCTTCAAACACAAATCCAAACTGAATAACCGGTGATTGTTGCGTTTTCAAATTTCTCTGGGGTAGTGTGAACGGAAAACATTTGACGCGTTTTCGGAATGAAAACTCAGTTTTGAAATTGTCCGTCGTAGTTAGTACGTGGATGCCTTATTATAGAGATGATCTGCGGAGTTTTCAGTCCAAGATGCCTTTACTTTGCTAAGACTTAAAATAGAAATTAAAAGTAAGAGGAATAGTCGGTCAACGTCAATTACCGAGTGTTTGTTGATTGACACCCCTTTTCTGCAGCTGTTAAAACCCAACAGCTTTTAATTACCTCTTGCTCATTGTTTTTTAGTAGGGCATTAACATTTTTTATAAACTTAACTGCATTTCAAATAACCTGTGAGCGAGGGACCACAGACCGAGTGAAATTCAGCAGGCTGTTTGAGCCTATCTGTAGAACTAAAGGAAACTCATTTGGTTCCTTTCAAGAGGAGACAATTTTCTTTTGGTAGGACTTAGAATGTTCAGTTGCACAGGCGTTTTTAAATACCTGCTAAAAGACAAAAATTTTGGTACTTACCAAGATATATTATAGGCTCTCTGTTGGCCGCTCTGTCGAGTCCAATTTTTGTTTCTCCCAGAAAAGAGGAGAGGGTGTGGTTTCCTTTCCCGAAGAGCGACTGGTAATCGAGCCTGGGTTTATTATAATTTTCGAGTCATTCTAAGCCACTAATAAACAGCAACTATAAAACTATGGTTATGTCAAGAAATGCTTTGTATTCAGTTTTTCAAATAGCATAATGCAGCTGTATTGGTATCTTAGAGAATGTAAAGTTGCTGTATACGTATTATAAAAAATGTAAAGTAGTTGGATTCAATGGCTGATCTAGGGGAGGGCTCGTGGGGCCTGCCCCACTCCCCATCTCCGTACCCCCCTAGTTCAGGTCTGGATCCGTCACTGGTATTAGTATCGTCTAGGGCTTGCCACAAGTTGCTCGAGATTTCCCAAAAAGTTGCCCCAAATTTCTCAAAAAAATTGCTCGAAGGTTGCTGAAAAAAACAAAAACTCTTTTTTGTTTCTCTCTTCTATTATTTGGTCTGATGCTAAAATATGTAGTCTGTTCAAAAAAAGTAACATTCGTAAGCATTTTTGTGCAATTTTGCGTTTTTACCAGCGTCGCTAAATAAATTTGATCAAAATACGCTTTCGCTTGAGTACTCAGTCTTGCCTTTGTTTCTGCAGCTACCCTCAAAGAGGGTCTGAATAGGGGGGTCCACATGTCGGTTGCCGGTTAAAATTTCATTAATTTGTCGGTGGTCGGTTAAAATTTTCGACCTTTGTCGGTTGTCGGTAAATCCCAGTTAATTTTTTTGTCGCTAGTCGGTAAATTTTTCCTCGTTTTGTCGGTAGTCAGTAACATTTTCTCGCCCTTTGTCGCCAATCGGTTAACCCCATTCACACCCTCCTCGAAGGATCTGAATGACCATCATAACCTGAAACACTCGAATCAGTGGAGTGTGAATCTTCGTCCGCCATTTTGTATTTTCTTCAAAAAACCGCTGACCTAGCATCCCGGCTGCATCCATCTTTCGCCCATGATCTGCCCCAGGGTGGAGGAAGTGCTTCTTTTTGACACGAAATTCACAAATTGTGTACTGAAACATTGTAAAATATGGAAGCATGGCCAATAACAGCATTAAAAGCTACTCTGATATCTAGAAAAGTAGAAGTTGCTCGGAACGCAAAACTTGCTCGAAACAAAAATGTTGCTCGAAACACGAAACAACTTGCGGAAAGCCCTAGTATCATCAATAGTGTAAAGTAATAATAATAACATTAATTAGATTTATATAGCGCCATATCCTAACTGCTCTATGGCGTTTTACAATACTGTATTAAACAAATCCGCTGTCGTACACAGCAATTGGTAATAATTCCATTTTCGCTAGCTCTTGTGATAACCAAGTCAAGTAACTAAGTATCATGAATAATCTAAGTGGCTGTATTAGTATTGAAAATAGTGTAAAGTGACTGTATGAATATTGTAGTATATTAAAACAATGAAAAGTGTCTTTACAATTATTTGCCTGTAATGTAAAGTGGCTGCGTTGTATTCAAAGTTGTGTAAGTAAATTCATTGCAATGGCTGTTGCGTAAGTATTATTATTATCTGTAGTGTAAATTATATAACTGGTTGTAATTGCTATCATTAAAATGTTTTTATGTTTTGTACTGCGCTAATTGGCTATTTGGCTTTCGAATTTAACAAAAGAACGATAAAAGCAAGTGACACTCGAACACCAACCCATGGTCTGGCCAGTACCTTACGCATGCGCAAGTCCCGGATATGTCGTGGCATTGTGCACGATGCCAATGTGTACGGGTTAAATTCTTCGCTCATAACAGGAAAAATGCTTAAATCTTCTATACCTTACCTGAAATTTTAGATCTAAACAACTGCTAAGATGGCATAAAATTCAAAATGTTAAGAAAAAGTATTCAAGCTGTGTTTTTTTTTTCTGTTGCTCTCACACCAAGCATGCATCTTGAAATCAAAACTTCTTTTGGCCAAAAACATCAACCCGATATGGACGATCAAAAAGAACTATCAAAACTTTCCGAATCAGTTCTCCTTAACCTAAAATTCCTTTAAGAAGCAGTTAATTAAAATAAGTAAAAAATAGTTATTAACATCCACTTGCAGCAATCGCTCACGTGGGCCATATATTAACTGCTTTCGATCAAACAACCATTTTGACGCTTTACGTTTGAGGGACTTCCGACCTCGAACCCGAGGTAGTGCATCATGCAACTGATGATCGAGGTATGACAAGATATTCTCCGAAATCTTTCTTTATATACGTGGAAATCCATCGCACCGTTAAAGTTAATACCTTAGGCTTGCTACTATCATTTGCTATGGAGTACAACATGAATACCATTAAACGTTAAATAAAAAGAAAACGGAGTACCTGAAAACGATTGAATACGGACTTTCACTGCTTTAGTACTTTAGGAGTTTTCAGTACTATACCCTCAGCGTAGAGACTAACCAATTTGATAAATTGACTATAGTTCCGAAACTCCTAAACTCAAAGTACAGCACAGACTGTAAGAAGAACAATATACACTATTAGTTCAGGTATATGTAAACAATAACCTTCATTTTGCGCGAAAATATTCACGGATATATTATCTGTTCTGATAAGCGAACAGTTTTCCGAGAGCGTAGCTTGACGAAAGCTGTGAGCTTCACCCCTCGCTTCACAAGAAACAGATTTTGTCCAAGAAAAATGTCCGTGCATATTTTTGCGCCAAATAGAGACTATTGTGTTCAGTATCCTTCAGATAGTTTTCGCAACAATCGATGTTTTGAAAATTGGGGAGTATTTAGTCCCCAGTTTTGGCCTGGGAATGCTTGGTCACGTGATGTGTTTAGACCGATCACGCGCAAGCGAAAATATTTGATAGATTGTAATTAACAACCTCGTTCCCAGGGCCTTTTTCCTGGCTTGTGGGCGGGGAAAAGGCCCTGGGAACGAGGTTGTGTAATTAACAGTTATCCCCCACTTTCCCCGACACTGAGGTGAATAGTATGCACCACACAAGCTCAATAACTAGCAGCCCAAATAGTATCTTTGTTTGTGACAATATATCGACAAAAGCCATTTTGCTTTTCTTCGGCTGCTCGGAGGTGAATAGTACTTGACTAATCCTCTCCGAGCTAGCCAATCAGCGTGCGCGAAAAGTTTTATTCACTTGTGTAGTATATACTAAATATGAATATTCAGGATACCTCAGAGTAGAGCACAAAAGACGCTACTCAGTAATAGGGGGCTTAAAGCGACACAGTCAGTTTTGGGGGCGGGGCCGCGCTGTAACGCTGACCTGGACACTAGTTTTCTCAATTCTCTACTTGCACAAATCCCATAATACACCCATAATACAAAAATTTGCATAAGCATTGTTTTAGATGACTCTTAGGACATGTTCATGGCCCAGGAGAAATTACAAACAATGAGTATGCAAAATTTTTGGGGGGTTTAAAAGGTCCATTATGGTATTGTGCAAGTAGTGAATTTGAAAAAAGTTCTCTCCAACGTGAAATCAAAGTTCATATGGAAATCCGCTTCAGTTTTCGCAGTGTTTTGCTTGATTTTCAATCGTTTACTGAAAAAACCTGTTTTTGAGTGTCTTTTGCTCATTCCATTGTATAATTTTTATCACATCTGGTTACAAGCAGTATTTATCGCGTCTCTGTTGTATGCAAATTAGCTATGAATAGGTATCTGATGCACAAGTGCTCCAGTTGAATGTGTCCCTGTAAGCAAACCACGACCACGACGACAACGAGAACGTAACGAAAAAAAAAGGTTTAATGAGTAGAACAATAGCTGTGCACGTTCGTTATAAATCTTTGTACATTTTTTACCGTCCTCTGCAAAAAAACAACGTGAAATGACCAAGTTCGCTTAAAAAGCGTCCTGTCTTTAGCCAGTCCCGAAATACAACACGCGCCCGATCACTCATCAAGTCCCATTTTCTCCCAACCAAGAGTGGGGTGGGAGAGGTGAATAGTCGCTCATTATCAACGAGTAAAAGCGATAAGAATGTTCGCAGCGCGAGCGCACTTCGAATGATGATGATGATGACGACGACGACGATGATGATGATGATGATGATGATGACTGAAATAACAGGAGGTTTTTTTCCTATTTCATTTCAAGTTTCAAGACACCATGCTGAAGCATATAGAAGGAAGATTTTGATTCCAGTCAAAAACGTCACCAATTCAGTACCTAGACTCCCGCACTTTCAAATCTGCACCCGGTCTTTCTCGAAACCTGTCGTTCGTACGAACTGGTAGTAAGAAGTAGAGTCCCAGTCCCTGCGCGGCCTATGGAGGGAAGAAAATAATAGGCCACGTTCGATATATCAATATTCAAACATGGCTCCGAGGCTTTCGGATCAAAATTGTAAATTTTTAATTTTTTGTTGTCTCTCAATTCCCAAAAGAGACTTGGATACAAAGAAAACAACACCAAATATAGAAGTTTGTCCTGAAAGCCTCGGAGCCATGTTAGATTATTGATATATCGAACTTGGCCTATTACATTTTATGACAAGATTAGCTACAATCTTGGACAAAATAAATGAAAAATCTGGACCACCCCTCCCCCCATTTCAATGATGCCAAAATGGCGCGTTCTTGCTCTTTCGAGCCTTCATCATTGCTTTGGGGGGGAGGGTGGGGGATAATCGTTTGGTTTTTTAATTGTCCAAGATTGTAGCTACATTTTGTAAGCAAGTGTGAAAAATTCTGTTCGCTTGATATTAAATATTTAGTGCATAACTTGACGTTTCTCACAAAATGACATCATAATAAGAGTTTCCTCTGCATGAATTACCGTGTCCAAGGTCATCAAACTATTATCGTGTTACTGAGTCACGTCGTATATACGCATATCTTTGAACAAGAGACTATGAGGGTGATAGTCTCTTGCTTTGAATTGACGTAATGAATTGAATAAAGAAATCACACTTGTTTACCCTTATTTTTCGGTCTGATTAAAGAATTCGAATGCCACCACGTCGGTTTTCCATGACCCACGAAATTAGGAATAACTCACGTGACTGAATGGAATGGATTACTTTTAAGTTGCGCGCCTTCACTCATTGCCGTCATTTTCTTTTTCCTTCCAATTTTCTTTTTATTTTCCGAGAGGATACCAGTTTATTTTTGTTTGATTTAATCTTGAAAAATTTGATTTTACATATCTTTCTTATAAGTTTGATAATTATTCCATGTTCCGAGATGTCCGTTAATTTTCCATGTTCCTGGCTTTATCGACGGCCGGCTCTTACCTGGAGAAAGTTTCCTTGACGATTCTTGAAGAACAAGATTGATATACCACTCAATCCAAATACGTTTCCGATTGGAGGAGGTAAACAAGTGTAAACAAGTGTGGTTTCTTATGGCCCTCCTTGCCGCTTCTATTAATTTATGAATGTATTTTTTTTATTTCGTGCTGTGTAACTAATTGTGGCTAAATAATAAACAAACAAACAAACAAGCGTGTCACGTGTCGTGGGCCAAAACTCGCTCCCTGTGGCGAACGAAACTCACTAACTCCCTGGAGTACTCCCCAGGGAATCAACAACTTGAACTTTCGACTCGCACGTGATCAGGTCGTGCCCCTTGAAGAAGGAGGAGATGCTTTGGCAGCGGCCCGCATCGCAAAGGCAAGACTGAGTACTCAAGCGAAAGCGTATTTTGATCAAATTTATTTAGCGACGCTGGTAAAAACGCAAAATTGCACAAAAATGCTTACGAATGTTACTTTTTTTGAACAGACTACATATTTTAGCATCAGACCAAATAATAGAAGAGAGAAACAAAAAAGAGTTTTTGTTTTTTTCAGCAACCTTCGAGCAATTTTTTTGAGAAATTTGGGGCAACTTTTTGGGAAATCTCGAGCAACTTGTGGCAAGCCCTAGACGATACTAATACCAGTGACGGATCCAGACCTGAACTAGGGGGGTACGGAGATGGGGAGTGGGGCAGGCCCCACGAGCCCTCCCCTAGATCAGCCATTGAATCCAACTACTTTACATTTTTTATAATACGTATACAGCAACTTTACATTCTCTAAGATACCAATACAGCTGCATTATGCTATTTGAAAAACTGAATACAAAGCATTTCTTGACATAACCATAGTTTTATAGTTGCTGTTTATTAGTGGCTTAGAATGACTCGAAAATTATAATAAACCCAGGCTCGATTACCAGTCGCTCTTCGGGAAAGGAAACCACACCCTCTCCTCTTTTCTGGGAGAAACAAAAATTGGACTCGACAGAGCGGCCAACAGAGAGCCTATAATATATCTTGGTAAGTACCAAAATTTTTGTCTTTTAGCAGGTATTTAAAAACGCCTGTGCAACTGAACATTCTAAGTCCTACCAAAAGAAAATTGTCTCCTCTTGAAAGGAACCAAATGAGTTTCCTTTAGTTCTACAGATAGGCTCAAACAGCCTGCTGAATTTCACTCGGTCTGTGGTCCCTCGCTCACAGGTTATTTGAAATGCAGTTAAGTTTATAAAAAATGTTAATGCCCTACTAAAAAACAATGAGCAAGAGGTAATTAAAAGCTGTTGGGTTTTAACAGCTGCAGAAAAGGGGTGTCAATCAACAAACACTCGGTAATTGACGTTGACCGACTATTCCTCTTACTTTTAATTTCTATTTTAAGTCTTAGCAAAGTAAAGGCATCTTGGACTGAAAACTCCGCAGATCATCTCTATAATAAGGCATCCACGTACTAACTACGACGGACAATTTCAAAACTGAGTTTTCATTCCGAAAACGCGTCAAATGTTTTCCGTTCACACTACCCCAGAGAAATTTGAAAACGCAACAATCACGGTTATTCAGTTTGGATTTGTGTTTGAAGAGAAAACTCGGTCAGGCAAATCACGTGATTGTCGTGACGTCATAGTTTACGAAAAGCGCCGTTTTTCAAATGTTTTTCGTCTTAACAAAAACATAAAACCGCCATTTTCAAATCCCTCCGCCGTTTGAAGAGCGTTTTCGACAAGCTCCGTTCTCGTGACGGTTTAATTTGGACGGTAAGCCTAACTGTAGAAATAAAGCTGTGTTTTCAAATTTATCCGGCGTGGTTCGCACGGGGCGGAACAAATACCGAGGAATAGAACATATATCCACTGTTATTATTCAACAAATTGTAACACTATCCAAATATGGTCATGATGCTCTCGATATCCGTCATCCGTAGGTGA
>JAHPZR010022924.1:25000-30234 GCA_019787425.1 Platygyra sinensis | reverse complement strand
ACCTTATTATCTGAAATCAATGTTTACTGGGGAACAGGGATGGCGCAGTCGTGAGAGCGCTCGCCTCCCACCAATGTGTCCCGAGTTCGATTCCCGGACCCGGCGTCATATGTGGGTTGAGTTTGTTGATGGTTCTCTTCCTTGCTCCGAGAGGTTTTTTTCCGGGTACTACGGCTCCGGTTTTCTCCTCTCCTCAAAAACCAACATTTCAAAATTCCGATTCGATCTGAAATTGTAAAGCACTGTATCATGAGCCTCTGGCTCGGGTGATTGCGCAAGCACTCCCTGTGTTTGACATTAAATTTGCATTTACATTTTTTTTTACTGATCGGAGTGCAATATCTACTTATGTTCTGAGGAATTGTGAAGGAAAACTAGCTGTTCCACTGCCCCATACCAATTTTCTAAAACCACTTTCAGCTATAGTGGTGCGGTGCTGTGGAATAGCTTACCTACCAATCTGCGGCGAGCACAAACTCTTGCTAGTTTTCAATCCGGCTGCAGGGGTTTCCTTTTTGATAATGAAAATGTTAATTGATCACACGGCTTTCAATTCATGGAAAGCAGGCATTTTCTTCTTGTTATTATTTCTGTTGTTATTAGATTTAAGTAGTGGTAGATTATTATTTTACAACATAATTAATGCAGTTTTAGTATTTACTTTAAGTCTTTACGTTTTATCCGTGCATAATAAAGTTAAATAAATAAATAAATAAATAAATAAATAAATAAAAAGATGGGATGAACGTTCAAAACGTTCTTACTACTACTACTACTACTACTACTACTACTACTACTACTGCTGCTACTGCTACTGCTACTGCTACTGCTACTGCTACTGCTACTGCTACTGCTACTGCTACTGCTACTGCTACTGCTACTGCTACTGCTACTGCTACTGCTACTGCTACTGCTACTACTACTACTACTACTACTACTACTAATAATAATAATAATAATAATAATAACAATAACAAGAATTTCTTTCTTAATTTTTATAATTAGTGACAGACTTGACCGCAAAAGTGAAATACAGTGCTATAGTAGAGAATTCTTAGAAATTGTGTTTCTTGCATGAAAATTTTGCAATCCTCTGTACAATCAACATTGATATAGCAAAAATAAGGTAATAAGGCTAAGATATTAAGTTCAAATATGGAAATCTACTAAGAAGAATAAGAAAAAGTAAGAAATAAAAGATCGTCCTCATTGTTTTTTACCGAATATTCGCAGGTCCTTTCTCGATGTCAAAGTCAATGGAGAAGATCAACCTGGGCTACTCAACCAAGAACATCCCACTGCCATCAAAAAGCGAGTACATGAAAAGGTTCATTGAAAAGACGGAACACTTCTTACGGCGAATGCGATGGAAGGCTTATTATTTTCTCAATCAACAAGAAACATCAACAAAGGATAGATACGGATTCAAATCAAAACACTCTAAAATTAACGAGCTTATACCCTTTGAAGAAAGCATATTAGACCTTATCCAGAACATTAAAGGGGCACTGTCACGGTATTTTAGTGTCATTTGACAATGCTGAAATATGTTCCTGCATCAATGGAAACCCAAAAATAATGATGCAGTTTTGTTATCTAGGACTTTATCACTACACCGAAACCATTTATTGGATGGAAATGGATTGAAATTTGAAAAAACTTGGCAGTTTTTTCAAATTCTAGAGCCATTCCTTGAAAATATTGCCAGAAATTCATTATGGTTTGCTCTCTGAGCCACCATTCGTTTGATATGTTTCTTCTAGTCCATTTGAGCATTTTGCTAACGAGTAAAGGTACCAGGTAAAGATTTTAGCAACGAATGAAGCTGAAAACAACAAAACTCCTGTGACAGTGCTCCTTTAAATTCAAAGACAACATGAAATCCAACTTCCAACGAAATTTTTTTCCCAATGTAATTTTATTTACAACTCCAAACACTTACACTGCTTACACAGTACTAACATTACAGTTACATTTACACTTACAATATACTTGGTAATTACACTACTTATACAAGCACTACTTTACAATACGATACTAAAACAACTTAAAGAAATACGAAACTACTTACAATACGATACTAATGCTACTAAGAAAGACACTAGTACTACAATACAAATACTTACAGATTGATATAATTAAAAATTACAAAAACAATATACTACAATATATCACATAACATGATATTACATTAAATTAAAAGCCAAATTCTGCCAGCAACCTCTGGAACAAAACAGACGGTCCTTATATCTGGTAACAAATAATGTGAAATAGTCTTGCTTTGAAAGATGGCATTCTTATAGTATCATTCAACTGTCCAGAAATAACATACCGGTAATTGAACCTCAGGTGACAAGATAGAAATCTTGTACACTCAATACAGACCTCATGCCAACTGTGACCTGCCTTGTTTGTTTTTCACCATTTTATTTCATTTTTCTTAAAGTGTATTTATAGGAAATATAGGAGTTTTTGGTCTATTATAGGAGTTTTATAGGATCCTATAAAATAAATAGGAAAAATAGGATTTACAGGAAGGCTGGGATGTATGCGAACTGTGTGAGTGTTTTACACAACTAAACAAGGTAGAACGAATTTCAGTCTCTTCGGCTTGTGGTTCAATGTCATTAGATTATTGGTAATCGGTTATCTTCGCCATCGATTCGTTATGATGCATGAAGTTGATGCAAACAATTTACCCACCACAGTTTGACTCTACTTTAAGAAACAAGCAAGCACATGGTTCACTGCGCATCCTAAATCATCCATTGGCGCATAACCACAATTCCTTGCGCCATATCACTGCGCATCCTAAAATATTTCCGATCGCGCATGTATGTATGTATGTATGTATGTATGTATGTATGTATGTATGTATGTATGTATGTATGTATGTATGTATGTATGTATGTATGTATGTATGTATGACCTTTATTTAAACACGATTATAATCACAATTCCTTGCGTTTGGTAAGAAAAAGTGATTGCAAGCCCCTATAATGGAATCTTCTGCTGATTAGAGAGCTGCCTCGCTCGTTCGCTTCAGGCTCACTCGCTGCGGCAGCAACAACATGAGAAGCTTAGGCCCGGAAAAAAATTCGCGGCATGAGTCCACTTAGGGTGTTATTTTATGCCAATCATTTCTGTCAGCAAAGTAGATAATTATATTAACAAGTCTAGTCGGTATGTGTCCTGGTGGTTTTAAAAGATGACACATCGAGATTTATCAACACTAAACAGGTCAAAGAATGTCGCTGATATGATCTGACTTAAATGCGAGTGCGCTTGCTAAAAGGCTAAACAAAACAATAGCAATGGGTGAAAAGAATAAAAGCAGTCAAAATGTTGTAATATTGTCAATTATTTCAGTTTTGTTAGTTCCATGTGGATTTTATGTGCTTTTGGATAGTATGGTATTGAGTCTTGTTTTTGTTCCGAAACAGTTTTGTTTTCAGGAACAATTTTAAAAGCGAGAATATTGAAACAGTGTGCTCATTTTATCTCAATGTATCAGAGAAAGTACTATCCAGTTAGTATTGTGCCTGAAAAGCGGAAACTGTGGTAACTCGCATGTCGCCATAGGAGAGCTTTAATTACCTTCTGCGGTACTCTGAGATGTCAAACCTTATCTTTGAGTGGCATATGCAAATTAGCTGGCTGCACATTCAGTGTGCAGCCAGCTAATTTACATAACATTTTTTCGTGCCTCAAAGCTCCTCATGAAGCACATGGTTCACTGCGCATACTAAATCATCCATTGGCGCATAACCACAATTCCTTGCGCCATATCACTGCGCATCCTAAAATATTTCCGTTCGCGCATAACCACAATTCCTTGCGCATACTACTGCGCATCCTAAATCTCCCATTTGCGCATAACCACAATTCCTTGCGTTTGGTATGAAAAAGTGATTGCAAGCCCCTTTTATGTAATCTTCTGCTGATTAGAGAGCTGCCTCGCTCGTTCGCTTCAGGCTCACTCGCTGCGGCAGCAATTAGCAAGAATTATGCTAATCACGATTGTTGATTTTTTATTATCTTCATGTGATGTCGTTACATGGAAAGCTGGTCGCCGTCGCGTCGCATTGGCTTCTAATTTTTTTCTTTCTAAACTTGAACGATGACCTGGACGCGGTCCTCAGCACTGATCTTGGGGAACAGCGGTGTTTTAAACTCCTAATAAGACAGTTTGTATCCTTAAACAAAACAAAAATAATTTGTTCCGTGGCCGATAGGAAACGGTTCGTTGCTTGTGGTTTCTGTGGTG
This sequence comes from Platygyra sinensis, assembly GCA_019787425.1. NCBI lineage: Eukaryota > Metazoa > Cnidaria > Anthozoa > Scleractinia > Merulinidae > Platygyra > Platygyra sinensis. Next base: position 25,967 of record JAHPZR010022924.1, on the reverse strand, counting down.
TGAAGATCTCGCATGTGATTGGTTACAACACAATAAACATTCCAGACATTTTTTAGGTGTTCACGGTAATATAATCAGTCCTGTAAATTTCTAAGGTGAGAAAAGGTTTAAAAAAAAAATCTCTAATACTGGATGGCTGGGAAAGTAGAGTACAAAAAATTGAAGGAATATGAAAATGAGACCTATTTCTTTGGCGATAAGACAAGCGGCACTTCCCTTATAATTGGCTGGGTCTCCGGACGAAGATAACTCGGTCTCACGGTACTGGCCGATAACTTTAGCCCGGATCGCACTTGAGACAAAACTGGGACAAGTTTGTTTTGATAACCAAAAAAATGTCACATTTCTGTCAACAGCTGACCACGCCACGCGGACAAAAACTTGTGTACAGAGACAAATCTTGAAAGAAGCCGTAGTCCTGCCACAAACCAGGACCTTTTAGGAAAAACAAACAAAAAATGTTTTCCTTGGGATAAAGTTGTCGATCAGTTTCAAAAGGCCTTAAAAATGTAACTCGGTTTGCATTGCATTATTTCGTTGCGACTGAGTTGTGCCGTCAGGTTATCGATCAGATGTTCCCAAACGTTTTTTGGGGGAGCACACACAGTAGGCGCATTTACACGACATTCATTTTGAGTACGGCACTCCTAAATTTTGGCACCCGGGCCAATAATAAAGGGCACGGCCCGCTTGACTTTTGCCGTGTAAAAGCCAATTTTTTGGCCCGCGTGCCGAAAAATTTAGGCGGGCCGAGACCACCTCGGGAGGTAGTCTCGGCCTGCCTAAAAAGAGGTCCGCGTGCCAAAACTAGAGGAATTCTCGTCCCCAGAGTCTTTGCGTTCATGACTGACCAGGAAAGCGAAGGCTCTGGGCTTGAAAATGAGCTTTGGGGCAACAAAATCTTGTACTTGCTTTTCGCGGAGAGGAAACTATCCAGTTCGCGTTAGAATATAATAAAACCTCAAAG
>JAHPZR010022924.1:12500-17500 GCA_019787425.1 Platygyra sinensis | reverse complement strand
GTTTGGTTTCTGGATCTGGATCGCGTTCAGCACATTGTGCATGTGCTCTGGACACCACTTTTCGTAGCGAGGCCAAGATATCACATCAAAATATATTCTTATATAAAAAAGAGTTCATATCAAGACAACTGTTTTTTCTTTAGTATCTGACTTGAACAATAACGTTCAATATTATTGTTTCAATGAGCAGAAATAAAAAAAAGCGGGGGCAGCTTTAGTGAAAACTATTACTAGTGTAAAGAATAAATTCTGTTTAAATTAGATACGTAAGTGGACGACCACGTAGAGTTACAATAAGTAATATATGGATAAATTAATGTATAATACAGCATGAGTTTAGTCTATCTAATTTAGTCTATCTTATCTAGGATATTGAGGGTACGCTGATTCGAGGAGCATTGTCAGTCAGTTTGACAGGGTTCTCCCAAAAATTTAAAGTAGAGGCCCGGAAAAAAACTTTGAGTAGGCGGCGGACAATGCTGATAAAAATACGTGCAGTGGTTTTATCGGGGCCACCCGGAGGAGAGGGCCCACCTTTTATTGGGGGTTCCAGGAGCCTCTCTGAGAAAATTTTGAAGGTGCATTTCAGTGTAATTTGTGCTGTAATACTTTGAGTGTGCGGACCATCATCGACTTTTTGAACCTTTGTGATAGTTTCGGTTTTTCGTTCATGATTTCAAAAGTGATAGAATTAATACATTCACTTAAACTTGACGTATTTTGAAAATGTTTGGCTTTATAATAAAGCGTTGTTTAGTGCATGTATTTATTCGTACTGCTTCGACAAGCTCGCCAATTTTTTCTCACTTTCAAATTTTACTCAAACATCGCTATATTACGACTGCCAAGTTAGAAGATCTTGCAAAGTTTGTTTCTTTTGCTAAGTTCTTCTTTTATTTTTTATTTTTAATACATTGTAGTTATTTTCGCTCGAAAATCATGTGCAAACCAAGCGCTGGGTTACAGGTCGTGTTTAAAGAACTAATTAATAAATTACGCGTACATTCTTCACTGGAGATTTAAGAACTAATTTCAATGACATTTTCGAAAGAAAACAACTAAACTTCATTTGTGTTATCTCTGTTTCTTTTAAATTTGTCCCAGGCACTGAGCAGCGATTGCTGGGTTTTTCGCTTCATTTTCAGAGGAAAAAGTGACCTCTAAATCAAATATTTCAGCGCTGCCGTCACGGCTCGGTGCCCACGTCACGTTTTTAGCGACAATTCTCACGACCCAATTGATCTCAGATTTCTCTTGTCTTACAGCTATAACAGTTGAATTTTCTAATCCCTACGTATTTGTTGAGAAGAAAATTTGACATAGTATTTGTGCTTAATTTTATTGACGGATAGGCTCTCATTGTTAAAAATAAAAATTTTTCAAAAGTCATTGAGTTATTTTTTTGTAAAAAAAATACCTCTTAGTCGGCGCGTCGGGTATGTTATGGACGGGTGGTTCAGTGAGTGGATCAGTGGTTCAGTGGATCAGTGGATCAGTGAGAGATGTATGTATTTCACACCAATCAGATGGGATCTACTATTAAACACCAATCAAATTTCTTGTTGTAAAGGTAAATGGTATGTGAGAAGATTTGATCCCAAAACAGTTGAGAACAGCCATATTTATTCTTCCGTAAAAGAGGAGGAAGTAATTCATATATTGGGTTTACCTCGACATTTTCTGTGGGTTAGGCTGAGGATTTTGTGGGCGGGTTTGATAGTCATTAGCAACTGGATAATCAGTCAAAGAAACATAGTGTTCGGGATCATGTATAACTGCGAGCATGCGATGAAGGGTGAGCTTTTCCCATTAGGTAAGGTTTTGAATTAAATGAGTGTTAGCCGCTAATGTTGATGTGGTTTCTAGGATAGGAACAATTATATTTAAGGGGCGGAATGCAATAGAGGGACTGTGAAGAGGTTGTGACCAGGTTCGAATCGTTTGCGTGTTGTAGTGAAACCTAAATATTGCTGCAGAGTCGAGGAGAGAGTAGTTATTTCAGCATCCATTGATCAGTTTCAATGATAAGTTTCAACGAGAAAAGCGAAGAGACAACGATTAATTTCGTCAACAGAACAAAAAGAAATTATTCTGTCACGATTTTACATTTATAATGGTTCTTGTTTACTACTGGGATGAGAAGATATGTTATAAATGAAACTTAATCTTTCCTTGTCAATGTTATCAGGGTTTTCGCTTTATCACATTAATAGCCAGCACGACGAATTGTAGTAGAAGAAAAAGAAAATTTCTTGTTCAAGATAACTTAAGTGAGGTAAATGTTGGGAGTTGTATGATTGTATTAAGTGCAAGGACTTTGGTGATTGAATAATTAGGACTGACGTGTGTGTTGCCGGTTTGTGACTTTTAGTCTGGTTTGGAGGGGATTGTGACAGTTACATAATATACATCGGGTTGTTTCAGTGTAATGGTGGCTAGTTATGAACGAGATGAGCTTTGCGTTTTGAAGTAGTTCATGAGTCAGTAGTAAACAAATGGGAAGAGTACTTTATTTCAGGTTACAAAGGGTAACTTGATACTTTTGTTTTTCACAACCAGTAAATTCAATTAGAGGTCACGAATCGTCGCTTCTAGTTCAAGGGACATATTTTAGAGGATTGACGAGACTATTTAGTTTTGAAACAGTTTTAACGTTTACAAAATAAGTAGAAGTGACTATTGTTTTGTTCTTGTATGCAAATGTAACGAGATATCTTTAATTTCAGTTACAAGGGGTAATTTGACACTCTTGTTTTTCACAAGGGAGTAAATTCAATTAGAGGTGATGAATCGGGAGCACTTGTTTCACCGAGATGTTTGCTATTTTTAAGTTAGAAATGGTAACTTGACACTTCTGTTTTTCACAAGGGAGGAAATTCAATTAGAGCTGACGAATCGTCACCACTTCTTCCCATGAAATGTTTGAACAAAGAAAACGAGATATTGCTATTTTTAGTTACAAATGGTAACTTAACGCTTTTGTTTTTCACATGGGAGTAAATTCAGTTAGAGCTAACAAGTTATGGCCTCTTGTTCCCAGGATTTTTTAAAAAAAAAGAAGTTAACATGTCCGGACAGCTTTTAGGTGTCTGCAGTAGAGGTTTGATACGGTTAATTCAAGGACATATTCGTTTCAGTCCGAGATCTTTTTGTTAAAGGTAAAAAAGTATGAAAACTGTTGAAAATAATATTTTTTGAAGACTGCGTGGCACCAAGTTAAACTACAAATTAATCAGTAAATCAGGCTTAAACGAGTCAGAAAGCTTATCTCGCTTTCTTGCTATTTTTGAGTTATTCCTTTGTGAAAAAAATTCTTCTTAGTCGGCGCATCGGGTATGTTATGGACGGGTGATGGTGCAATAAGAGGCTTAAACAGTTCGTGTCTAGTCGTTGTCAGTTTTGCTACAGATTGATCAGTTGATGGCGTGGCTATAGTCATCCGTGAATCAACAAGGACTGCCTGCAGATAAGAAACGTGAGGGTAGATGTGGGTGATTATTAACCATGACGTCATCATAGAGATGAACGATGATGCAATAATATAATTTGTGTGGATCAAGTGATATGGTGTCTACAGTAATAAATGAATCATCGAGGGGGTCTCTGGAATGTGCATTGCGTTGTGACTGTAGTGCAAGGAAACCAGCTAATTTTTAAAAGCGCGGTTATAAGATCTACGATCTTTCTTGTCGTCTCTAACCCATACCCTACTTACAACAGTTTGGACCTACATGTACTATATTTCTATTATTGCATCCACAAAAATAATATAGGTGTTAAATCATCATCTGTCAATGCTCCATGTTTCATTTTGGAAGCACGCAATACACATATATGGCTTGCCCCTCTACAAGAAAAAAAAAATTCAAAGCCCTTTTTTGCGCAACAACTCAAAAACCTACAGAAAAACAGTCACCCATTCTCCCCCCCCCCCCCCCTTCCACCAGCCCATTTATTCCAACAAAAAAACTCCTACACGCTTACCGTGCCTATATTTTATCCATACCCTCTAGCGACAACTTAAAATGACAACTTATCTTAGCGATATAAGCTCGTGTGTACATCAGATTCTCAGTTTCTTTCTTGCTGTACATTATAGCCAAAAAACTTAAATTCAAATTAACTGAATTATCACTGTAAAGAGTCGCTTAAATGCTCCCATTTTCATAACCTTAAAAAAATAACTCTTGCACGTCTTGCGTGCCTATGTTTTTTGAGAAGCCGGCACGCCAAGGACGACTAGACGGCGAGTCGCCGGAACTTCCGCAGTGTATCTCCGCTCGGTCGAACTTTCAGTTCAATACGATGGGCAAAGTCAAAGAGAAAGTGAACACGCTAGTTTGATGAACAGGCTTGTTTAATTCTGTGGCAAACAGGTTCGATTTGTGACATTTGTGTTTTGATTTGAACACTGGATTTGCTCCAGTGGTTCGACTGATAAACACTCAGTTCTGTTCGGAAATGCTGACCGACTGAACCTTTAGTTCGATATGCTAGATTTGAACACCGGAATTGCTCTAGTGGTTAAAACGCTGCCCGACAGAACTTTCAGTTCGATATGGATAAACAGAGAAGGCATACGTATACTGTTTCGATTCATGAACACGCTTGTTCAAATCTGTGGTGAACACGCGGTTTCGTGTGGGTGTATCTAAAACGAGGAACCCACCCGGAACCTACCGGAACCTACCGGAACCTACCGGAACCTACCGGAACCTGCCGGAACCTGCCGGAACCTGCCGGAACCACCCAGAACCACCTGGAACCTAACCGGAACCTGCCGGAACCTGGCCGGAACCTACAGCATTTTCAAGGGTGTATGTAAAACGCCGAACCTACCCGGAACCTACCGGAACCTGCCGGAACCTGCCGGAACCTGCCGGAACCTGTCGGAACCACCCGGAACCACCTGGAACCTAACCGGAACCTGCCGGAACCTGGCCGGAACCTACAGCATTTTCAAGGGTGTATGTAAAACGCCGAACCTACCCGGAACCTAC
>JAHPZR010022924.1:0-7500 GCA_019787425.1 Platygyra sinensis | reverse complement strand
TATCGCGCTCACTACAGGGAAACTACAAAACATGGATCCCTGGTCCAAAATATGGACCGGGTCCATGTACCCCCTATTTTTACTACCCCTAGAATTACTGTAGTAAACGATAATAAAATTTGTAAAATTCATTAATTATTCATGAGCGTGCAAACCAATCCCAGCACAATATTCAGATCACATGTACACAACTGTAAACCCCAATACAAATCAACTGTCTGAAAGCTCGGGGAGGGATTGAATAGGTAGCAGGGAAAGGCTGGGGTTGATGAATTATTAAACAGTAGAATTAACTTTTGATACAAACTCCTGCTCAGCTAATTAGTATTCATAAACTTTTGATACAGATCTCTACTGATTAAAATGAATAACAAAATGGACATATTTTCATCATAGAATTTAATGCGATGAAATATTGCTTCAAAGAATGTCGTTTTACCTCCTGTCACTTTTCTCCATTATGTTAAACGCCTTTTCTCCTTGTACGTTTCCCAAATGGCGATTAATGCCGCAAACAAGTAGGTACAGCGTCTTAGGAGGGTAGCGTTCCCCGGTTTGCTTCGCAACTTCACAAATGAATTTGCAGAGCCAGAAGTTTAAACTGTCGGCGGACATGTGCTCGAGTGGGACTGACAAGTCCTCGACATTGGTCGACTCAAGTCCGTTGCCTCCAGATGTTTCCAACTGCGCTTTTTTGTTCATTCTCGTATTCTGCCAGGCAGTAAAAACGTTCACCGCCCATTTTGTATTGTACTTGGTGTTTTTAGGTACGGTTTCAGACAATAACAAAATTTCTTCCTTTTCAGTTTTCGGCGGACGAAAACGAACTGTTGCCATACTGGCGATTTGGCAGTGACTGAAAATTTAGAATATTTCTATTATTGTCTCATGCACTGTCTCCTGTGGGACGTACAGCATTTTGGCATCCATGTCACAAAACAATACTTTGCATTCAATTTATTGTTTTCCTTTCGCAAGTAGGTGAAAATATTTGCGTCCGATGTGTATGGCATTCTGGCATGCATGTCCAATGAACGAATCCCATAACAATACTTTGCATTCAATTTAATGTATTCATTTCCCAAGTAGGATAAAATATTCGCGTGAGATCTGTATGAACGTTTACAATGGCTCGCCTATCGGCTCGCCATTGTAAACGCCCATACAGATCTCCCGCTCATATTTTATCTACTATCACAGGCGTAGAAGTCATTCATTATCTTTGATTGCCGCTAGTTTTCGTGCTATTAAATATAGGACCTCATATAGGGGTCCATGGACCCGGTCCATAAATATATGTTATTGGCCGGCTGGGAGGTCCGTATAGGGAAAAACTGTGACCGAGGTCTTGAAAATGCTGCCCGAGGCCGCAGGCCGAGGGCAGCATTTTCAAGCCCGAGGTCACAGTTTTTCCCTATACGGACCGACCCTAAGCCGGCCAATAACATTTTTATCTTTTTTTTCTTGCCGTAAACTGGCTTACAAGTGCGTTTGTTTACGAAACTTTGCCATTGAATCGGCTTACGCGCCGTCTACAAGCCATTCGCAAAAAATATAACGAGCGAAAGAACGAGTAAATCAGATACTATACGAAGAAAGATGTATTAAAGAACAGAATTATTTCGAACTACTTTATGTTAGTGCATTTAGTTCTCTAGTTAAGGTCTCCAAAGTTGTTTTCCAGCTGCAGGTGTGAATTTTTGTTCAAAGTTCGAAGTTGTACTACAAAAACAGTTTTTGTCGATCATTGCGAATCACTCCACTGAAGTAGACTCTTCTACCGTAAATTGAGTAGCAGATAACGAGAAAATTCGTCAAGTGTACTCCAAAACAATTCTCTGAAGTACAGCAACGATTAGAGAGGAAAACTCGACTGAAATTGACTCAGTTTTTACTTAAAATTGTACAGAGAGACACACAGGATTACACGCCATTACAGCGCCGAGCAACAAACAACCAAACAAACTCTCACAACTTCAAAAACTTCAATTGAATTTACTTACAGTAACTTTCCTTGCCATCTAAAGGTGAATAGAGGTAAACTTGCGTTAATTAATCGTCTTTGGAAGTGAAAAAAGGGCGAAAGATCGACGATAACCGCCAATTCATTCTCGAAAATAGATCAACTCGATGGATTCCGCCCGCTGTAGCGGTCCGTATGAGAGAATTCCGCCCGTTCCAGGAACCAATCAGATTGCAGGATTTGTTGAATTCCGCCCGCTCACGAGCCGAAAAAAAGATAAAAGGGAGTACATATACCCTGTTTCTTTATTGAGTAACACTCGTTTTTCAGATTTTGGTCGCTCCCGCTACAAAAGAGTCTCAGTTCCAGGGTATCACATGAACGAATCAGAGAACAGTCCCCTTTGTTGGACGCATGTTGTGTGATGAACAAAGTTGAGCCCTGTTCGGCCGGGCTGACTAAATTGGAAAACCCTTACTAGTGATTTTGGTTTCTTTTATTGTTGTTTTTTTTTCGTTGTCTTTGTAAGGCATATCACTGACTGTGTAACTCGTATTGCTTTTTTCAATTATTTTGTCATTTAAGGTGGCTGAACAGTTTCCAGTATTTTCCAAGACTTAGAGTTTGATGGGTCATTATAACCATTCTATACCAGTTGATGCCAAAATCATGGTATCAACAAACTGCCTAATCATCGGTGAACAAGTTGCTGTTAATATTGTGGCACAATCGGTTGCCATAGCAACAATATGACCTGCCAACAACACCCTTAATTTTAGCTTTGAGCACTTATAACTCAAAAACGAGCTCGGTGACCCCCATTTTTTATTATCGAATTGTAATTAGCGTGAAAAGATGCAACTTTTTGCAAAGTTTAAAAAAACTCTGCGAAGGGGATTCAGAGCCACCTTAAATTTTCGAAAATTTAATTTAAAATTTATAGCAATTTGTTCACTGATGACTGGGCAGTTTGTTGACACCATGATTTTGGCATTAACCAATAAAGAGTGGTTATAATGACCCATCAAACTGTAAATCTTGGAAAGTACTGGAAACTGTTACCAGCCACCTTAATTCGTGCCCTGCTTCTAGCCGTTGCAAGGCAATTTAAACTTTCAACAACATGAATAACTTGATTGTTATAACCTACTGATTTTTTCATTTTTGAGGGTCACCTCTCTTTACATATTTTTGTGAAATTAAGTCAGTGTAGATTTGTCATTTAGAGGTTGCGATTCATTTTTAGCGATCATGTGAACGAAGTGTTTTTGATCGTCAGCTGGTGAAGGTTTGAAATAGAATAAATAGGCAGCTGTCAAATCATTTTTTGTAGTGGCTAAATAACACTCTGGATAACCTGAAAAGAACTCCAGTTATCCTGTTTGCGGTTGGCTTTATGATGGTGAGGGTAAGAGGATATATGTATGGAGTAAATGTATCGCTTTTCACACGAGTGTCGCGGGTTCTGTTTGGCTTGCGGACGGCTATCACCACTTTCCTTTTTGCTTTGTTTTGCTTCATAAAAAATTTGCAGGTCTTGCAGTCGTTGAAAATCGATACAATTTTGCCATAGTTCTCTCTATCTTTCGTAAGGTGGCTCCCTATAGTTTTAACAGTATCTACACCTGAAGAAGGATGAAGAACTAAAAATGAACTATTTATTTCAACTTTGGGTTTAAGCTCCTGGCATTCACAGTGACGATTAGCCACACACCCAGGATTTCTTTTTCGTTCATATGAGTATATTGCAGACTGTTGCCATGGCAACAAACAGTCGTAAAGATAACCATTTTTTGCTATTTTCCATCTATTTGCTTCCTTTTCTTGAGTTAGCCTCGGTAAAATATCTTGAAACTCGGCAGTCTTGTGAAAACGATTTTGGACAATATTTTAATTTGAAAAAATGAAAAATTTATCTATAGAATTCTTAAAAATCGTACAATTTCATATTTTTGATTACAAAAAAGAAATCCTTAGATAAAATTTTGGCAAAAAATTATATTGTGAAGTAGGCATCTATGTCATGAAGTATACAAACTTTCACAAAATTTCACCGAAGGAAACACGAGAGAAATGAGCGCGTGTTTTTTCGTTTGCTTGTTTGTGACGTCATACAATTTCGAGACGACCACGCGCGCATGCGTATCAATGACCCTCTGGCGATTGGCGTGTATGAGAGGGAGAAGAATCGTGTTAATCTCGTATGTCCCATCTTAAAGCTACTTTTGTCAATATTGTGACACGTTTCGGGAGATGAAAGTTTAGAACAAGGAATTGTTGAGCCTCATTTTAATCATACTGTGTTTTATTTAGCATACTGTAAATTTGTATTGCTACATTAAAATTTCAACAGTTAGGTTTTTCATTCTGCTAAAGTATGATGCCATGTGCTAACACTGATCGAATAACTTTAAAGTGCTACTTTTGCAATATTTAATTACAATTTCCTGTTTTATTAAACCCTTGTGCAAATAAAGCCTTCCCCACCCGTGTGTATTGAACTTAACATCCAGCTCCCCCTTCTCTCTTGTTTTCATTTTCTCTTATGTCCCCCCACTAATTTCCAAAATCCCCTACAGGTAATTATTACAGTCCGTTAGCGTGGTGAATTTCAACACGAGAATGGTCACTGACGCAAGTGAATAACTTTTTTGTTAATTGTATCTCCATATGCCAATCAGGTTCTGCGAGTAGACTGTTGTCTTTCTCCTCTGAGCGAACTGGAAAGTGCGCTATCAAAGAGTAAGGGCCTGTTCATATGAGCCCGTTCAACTGGGCTGGGTGAGTTTCCGAGATATTGCCTCGCCACTCTTTTCTTTGTAAAAATATGAACGGGATGTGTTATGTGAGAAGCCGGGCTGGCCCGGGTTCCGAGATCTCGGTTTTTGTGACCGAGATGTCGGTAACTTGGGCGATAACACTCTTACGCGTTGACCCGGTGGAATTTTTTTTAACAAATTACCTTAGCTCTCAGAACATAGCGTCGAAAATGGCATTATTTTGGTGTTGAATGTTTCACTTTAGTAATATGCGAATTAGCTTTAATAGTAAAAGTGCAAGAGTGCACGAAGCTATTACAGTCGCGAACAATTCAAGTTTGTGTTCGACCATTTTGGTTGTTTATTGAATTTGTCCCGGTCGACCGCACTGAAATTTTGTATACATGTATTAACACACCACAGTATTCTTCGCGGTAACCGAGCCAGCCCCAGTAAAATGCATCAGCATGCTCCTGAAATGTAGCTGAATTTGGTATTCGAAAGAGACTGCGTAATCGACACCTTGCCACGCAAGCTAGAGTCTTTTTGTTATTTGTATTAACATGGAATGTTGTTCGCGACAAAGGGAGTTTGCAGTGAATGCAGAATGGCGACCCGAATAATGTTTGCATCATTAAATTTCGTGTTTATTTTTGGATTATGGTGTTGTTAAACATGGAGGAGCAATGTCACATTGATGTTCGCTTTATTTCACATTTAGTGTTTCTCAATTGGAGATTTTTTGCATCTGTTGCCGATGCCAGTTAGCTGGGTTTGTCCACTCTATGGGATGTAAGGTTTTGTATTTTCGCATTTGAAAAAGTGATTTTTAGTTTGATTTTAGCGACGAAGAACCTGGAGTTTTAATTTTACTTAAATTTTGTTCTTCTCTGATGCTGATTTGAAAATCTTTGAAAAGAATTTTTTTGCTCAGCGTTGAATCACTGCTCCCCCAAGACAGCATTGCCTCTGCCTGTTCAACAAAGTTAAGCCCTGTTCTGAAAGGTACCTTCTTGGCTGGGTGACCAGATTGGAATACCCCAAGTTGTTATGAATTTTTTTGTGCGTTTTTTTTTAATCCCTTATCTTCGCCGAGGTTATGTCAGTGACAGCAGATGTTTTTAGTCCAGTTAGAAATCCTTCTTTTTGATTATTGATGATGTTTTCAGTTAACTCAGTTGTTCTCGCCAGAGCATAGTAAAGACAATCTTAGAGCTAAACAGCAGGAATGACTTAATTGACATCACCAACTCATGTGAACGAAACTTTTTGCCTGTTCATTTTCACAGATTTGATGGTTGACTGCGGCATATGACAGGTAGATAAGCGTAAATACTGCGATTTTTGCTACGATTTTGAGGTGACGGACGTTGATCAGCGAAAAAGTCACGGCGTATTTCACTGAATTTTCGGGATGATTCGCCACACGATTCGATTGGTGACCGACTCAAGTGAATAATTGTTATATCTAATAGAGCTCTACAAAACGCACAAATACTATGTCTAATTTTTTTCTCAACAAATGCGCAGTGATTAAAAAATACAACTGTTATAGCTGTAAGATATAAAAAATCTGAAATCACTTGGGTCGTGAGAATTGTCGCCAAAAACGTGATGTGGGCACCGAGCCGTGACGGCAGCGCTGAAATATTTGATTTTGATAGCCGAGGTTAGAGGTCACTCTTTCCTCTGAAAATAAAGCGAAAAACCCAGCAATCGCTGCTCAGTGCCTGGGACAAATTTAAAAGAAACAGAGATAACACAAAATGAAGTTAAGTTGTTTTCTTCCGAACAGATAATTGAAATTAGTTCTTTAATCTCCAGTGAATGTACGCGTAATTTAATTAGCCAACGACATGCAACCCAGCGCTTGGCTTGCACAAGTACACGTAAGATTTTCGAGAGCAAATAACTGCAATGTATTTGAAAAGAATAATAAAAGAAGATTTCTGCAAAAGAAACAAACTTTGCAAGATCTTTAAACTTGGCAGCCGTAAGATACCGATGTTTGAGTAAAAATTTGAAAGTGAAAAAAAATTGGCGAGCTTGGGTGTTACTAAACAGAGTAACGAAGTAATGAGTAACGATGTCGGTGTAGAAATACCACGCGTTTTTTGGCCTCAATAATTGCCTCGGCAAACTGGTACAAATAGCTATAATAAAACGCTTGAGCGTTCGGTAACTACTCGACAGAGAAATATGGATCCGGTGTAACACTTCAGTTACGTGAGAAAGGTTGCACATGGTTTTCGCGGCAAACGGAAGTCAGCGTTGACAGCGACGAAGTAGGCTCGATTACCAGCCGCTGTCCGGGAAAGGAGCCCGCGCTCCTCCCCCGAACTCACGGCTGGTCTCGTGGACCTTAGTATTGTTAATCTCGACCAATAAAAAATCTGAATGTTGTGCCGCGTAGCACTGGGAACACAAATGGTGAAACAGAGAATTAACTCTGAAGTGTAAATTAAAGTGCTACTTAAACCCATGAATAACCCACTGGGCGTTAGCCCTAATAAAGGGAAACAGGGAACCACACGAGGCAAAGAAAAAATCTTTTGACCTCGGTGGGAATCGAACCCACGACCTCCGGATTAGAGTAACGGTAGATCTAATCCGGAGGTCGTGGGTTCGATTCCCACCGAGGTCAAAAGATTTTTTCTTTGCCTCGTGTGGTTCCCTGTTTCCCTTTATTAGGGCTAACGCCCAGTGGGTTATTCATGGGTTTAAGTAGTATGCAAGTAGCACTTTAATTTACACTTCAGAGTTAATTCTCTGTTTCAC
>JAHPZR010022921.1:65000-80117 GCA_019787425.1 Platygyra sinensis | reverse complement strand
AAAAAGCTCTTTTTTTGTTACTACAATTCTATGAATAAGTTTGAATTGAAATTCTTTTAATTTTGATTCCTTACAAATGTTTTTCAGGGAGTTAAATATTTTTTTCCATGCCTCTCCATCCAGGTGCATTGTTTGGTTCCATTTTGTTGGGCCAGTTTGACACCTCGAGTGAATTTTTTTGTTAAATAAACAATAGAAGTCCTTAGTTTTGGCTTTGCCTAAGTGGATTGCTGTCTGGTCGTCTAGTTGGAAAAGGGGGCTGTTCTCAATGTATAGTTCACTTTCCGGTGGAACTGTGGTTTTTGCTTTTGTGACTAGATGCTTCGGTATTGCACTTACGACTTGATAAAATTGGAGGAAGTTCGTTTTACAAGCGAATTTGTTTTTAAATTCTTGGTAAGAAATAAACTGGCCATTACTATTCAGCAAGTCTTGTATAGACAGAATATTGTTGTTAAACCATTCACTGATGAATATGGGTTTCCCTCCAACGAGAATTTCTTTGTTATTGTATAAGATCATATCCTGACCTCTGTCGTAGTTATACCGGGTTTTCAATTCATTGAAAAATTTTAAAATGTCGTTATAGGAAGATGGCAAACCGTCAATATACTTTGTGCAGTAGTTACATCTTAAAAGAAAACTCAAACCTCCATATCTATCTAGATAATAGTCTGGGATAGTTTTCCAGTTTTTCCTTCCTGGTGCGAAAAGTCTCGGAATCCAAGCTAACCGCAATGCTTTAATCATAGTTTCTACATCAATCATACGAATACCCCCTTTGTCTCGATCTTGATAGAGGCCTTCTCTTTTTATTTTGTCGTTTTTGTTTTTCCATAGAAATTTAAACAGTTTTGTTTTGATTATTGGCGTTATTTCTTGAGGGACATTGAGAATTGATGCTGAGTAAACGAGTTGTGATAGAGCGAGAGATTTTATAATTAGTACTCTTCCAAATAGTGAAAGGTCACGTGCCCTCCATAGGTCCAGATTTGTTTGCAATTTTTGTAACTTGTGGTTGAAATTGTGTTGGTTATTTCCCTTTATCGTCGTACGAGACATGGATTCCAAGGATTTTGACCGGATTGTGTAGCCATTTCAGTTGTAATGCATTGTTTTTATTATTTTTCCATTTTCCCAACCAGATCGCTTTTGTTTTTCTCCGGTTTAATTTTAGGCCCGCTAGCGAACCAAAGTTATCAACTATTTCTAAGGCCTTTTCTACAGAACCCAGGTCAGCACAAAAAAGATTCGTATCATCTGCATATTGGCTCAATCTCAGTTCGTTTCCTAATATTTCAATTCCTTTGACATGTAGGTCTTGTCGGATTTTATTGGCCAGTACTTCCACTGAAAGAATAAACAAATACGGGGATAGTGGGCATCCCTGACGGACTCCTCTAGACGGCCGAAACCAATTTGTCAGAAAACCATTGTTTAATGCGGCACTCTCAATGTTGGTGTAAAAGGTGCTAACCCATTTTTGAATACTCGTACCAAAATTAAAGACGTCCAATGTTCTCATTATAAAGGGCCATTCAAGGGAGTCAAAAGCTTTTCTGAAGTCTAGAGACACTAGAATACCTGGAATGTTATGCGTCTTAGTATATTCCATGACGTCGATTATGAGACGGATATTTTCCCCAATGAAGCGTCCCTTTATAAAACCAGTTTGGTCCGAATTTATTAGCTTTGGTAGCGAAGCTTCTATTCTTTTAGCTATGGCTTTAGTTGCTATCTTGCAATCAGCGTTAAGTAAAGTTATTGGTCGCCAATTTGATAAATCTAACAGGGAGCCGTCCTCCTTTGGTATAAGAGTAATGATGCCTCTTCTTTGGGAGATGGAAATCTCGTTTGCTTCATAAGCCTCATTGAAGCTTTCGACGAGGTTATGTCCTAGCAGTTCGAAGAAAAATTTATAAAATTCTACCGTAAAACCATCTTCACCAGGAGACTTATCATTTTGAAAAGTTTCTAAGACCTGTTTACATTCGTCGTACGTTAAAAGGCCTTCAATTTCATCTCGCTCTTCATCAGAAAGCTTAGGAAGGCGCAATTCCTGAACAAAGCTATCGTATTCCTCTTGTGTTACGCTACATCCTGATGTATATAAATCCTTAAAATACTTTTCAATAGCGTCCAAAACTTGGGTCTCGTTTTTAATAATTGTTTCGTTCTCCACCCGTAGTTCAGATATAGTCTTTTTATTTATCGCGTTGCCGGCGTGCTACTTTTAAGTTTTGACTGCTGTTTTCGCAATCGTTAATAAAGTCATTATTATTATTATATTTTTTATTATTATCATTATTATTATTATTATTATTATTATTATTATTGTTACTATTATTGTTATTCGTTTTTACACCCAGTCCTTTCAAACTTATCAAATGTAGCTAAATGTAACAAGCAATGATGAAATAGTGTATTACTATGATCTCTGTTAAAATATGAGTTTAGTCTAGAATTTTAAATGGCCAAACATAAGCGATTTTTACCACTTTATGTATTCATTTGTGATTTTCTTGAATTTCCTTCCGTGAAATATTTCAACATTCTTACAGTACATCGAATCCGATAAGATATGAATTTTAAATGCGAATAAAATAGGTTTCAAAAGCCAGTTTTTACGATTTTTGCAAATGTCTTCTATAGCTTCTGAAAAACTGGTCAGATAGATTTCCCTAAAAAAACCAAACTCCGGCCAACTAAAGTAAAATATTTATTACCAGTCTAAGAAACTTTACGGAATTTCACCGAAGGAAACGCGAGAAAATGCACTGTCAGTTTTGGCTTTTGTGCTTATGTTGACGTCATAGAATATCGAAACTTCACGTTTGGAAAATTGGTGGCTTTCAGTTAAAGAGTATTGATAGCGTTGTCGCCTCAAATGTCGCTCAGTGGCGTTTCTGAAACTTGTCAGAGTCTGGCCAGGAGTCAGGCTCCGCATACTTCCCTTTATCTTTCTTTCGAATTTCTAATAAAATGACAAAGCGTTGAAAGGTAGCGCGCAGTTCTCCAGGAGGAATTTTAGTCAGACTTGTTTCCTACGAAGAGGTGACTCTTGAATGAACTTGACAAACTTGTTGACGTCCGAATTCGTTTTATTTCTTTCCCGTACTTTGCTCTTCAACGTAAATATCAACTTCTGGCCCCGATTGCTCGAAATAACACGAGGTTAGCAGTTCTTCCGCGATTAAATTTCTTATTCGCGGGATAACTAATCGGGGAATAAAATGGTATTCCCGAAAACAGATTTAATCTCCGATTAAGGCGGGGGTCTACCTAAATTTAAGTGGAATTTTAGGAAGTTTAAAGAGATTAAAAGTAAAGAAAATAGTTTTGAAACACCACCAGACAGTTGATTGCCCCCGAAAGGGCACCCCGGGTTGGTGGACAACTGTTTATGGCACGTCTAACAATATTTAACTTCAAATTCTAATTTTAAGGTAATTCCTTAGTGTTTCATCGCGCATCCCTACTGCGCACAATTTTCGCGTCGTTAGCGCGCGCACATGAGCGCGTGCACGTACAAAACGTAAGAGAAGCTCGATAGCAAAATAAATTCTCCTTTTCTCTTAAACGAGCATGGTGAGCCCCGATTTTTTTTTTCAGGTATTTGCTAAGAACAGTGTAATAAAGAACATATTTGAAGAAGAAAAAAGATTTGATAGTGGAACACGATTTTTTTTGGAAAATAGTTCCCAACTGGTTGTATTTTGGCCAAAACGAGGACTTCAAGCTAACCACGGAACTGTCCGAAAAAGTGCAATATTCCCGCAACCAAGCAATCAAAAACAGTTGAAATGAAGCAATACTGTTTATGTCAATAAATGAAGCTTTGCTTTCAAGACAAAACTTTGCGACTTCCAAGTAATTTTTAACGCGCAACCAGTAAAAAGACCCCATTTTAAGAGCCCGGAAACAAGCACGGTGACCCCAATTTCTTATTGCATTTTTATTAATGTTCATATCATGAATGTTAATAAAGCCAAGTTTCAAAAAAGGTTTGATAGTAGAACAATTTCAAGGGACTTAAAACAACATCAAATCTTCCAAATATCCTCTTTCCGTCAATTTTACTAATCCTGTGAGAAAAACTTTTTATCCCCAACTATACCCAAAAATCACCAAAAAAATTACTTGACTGCTTGAAACATGAACGAGATGTTTGCATTAAAACCATAATGCCGAGCCAAAATACGGCCTTCTTGTTAACCCCCGCTTTAACTATCCTTCGATTAAGCTCAGATTAAGGACGTTCGCGCTAATTGTTTCTGCGCATCCTTAGTGTGCACACAAATTCACATGCCACGTCATACGCGCGCGCGCTAAGTCATAAAATAAACAAATGATAGAGCAGATGACCATTACTAGAGCTTTGCCTGGATTTAACGATCTTGGACGTTCGGTGACCCCAAGTTTTCTTTCGATGGATCATTTTCTCTACTGATTTTCTACGTTTAGGGAAAAAAATGAAGAAAGCTATGGACTAGAAGGTCAAATTTTTTGGCAAAATGCACCATCGAATTCCGTTCTTTTTAGCTCTTCATGCATCTGTGCGTCGGTTTCAAATGTTTCAAATGGGGTAAATTTTGTGAAAACGTTAGCTACATTTGAAATTATTTATGCAAGAGACCCACTTTTACAAAATATGACTAAGATCGTTTGCCTCCACTGACTCAGTACCTTCGATATTTTTAACTATAAACCCCTGTAGACCGTGCTCAATTATATGGGACAATTTTTGGAGATGAGTATAGTTTACCACACGCTTTATCTCTAAACGAAGACGGTGACCCCCAATTTTTTTTGCATTTCTGGCACAAGTAACTCATTATCTGCCTGCAGTAAAAATTTAAGAAAATACTATAAACTGGAAAATTTTCGCACGAAAGTCATTAAGCCAGTAAAACCGGTCTGTGGAGGAAAGAAAATGTTGTGCCACTAGGGGAGGGAAGAAATAAAGAAGGCTACTACAAAATTCATAGAAACTTTAAATTGTTGCTGAATAAACAGAAGAAAAAGAAAGCCCAATTTTTATATTTGAACTATATTTGCTTTCTATGACGACCAATAAAACAGCTTAAATTAAAGTTAGGGTTTTTATAAAAATGCATACAAGATAAACGCCAGCTGAGCACGCAGAAAAATCAGTGAGCTCTTGAAAACGCTTACCGGTTAAATGATCAGCTTTCGTTCTCTGTGGCGGACCTAGGAGAGGGGGCCAGGGGGCCCGCCCTCATTTTTTGGGGTGAAAAAGAAAATATCACAGAAAGGAAGAAAAGCCGGCAGTGCAAGCAAAACAAAACTGCCCCACCCCCTAGCTCAAGGTCTGGATCTTAGTACTGTAGCCTCTATTCGGCTGGGCTAATACAGTAAGTTTGACTGCGGGTAAATACTAGAGAAGAGGAAAGCCATAAACTAAGCAAAGAAGAGAATGAGGAGTTTGATTATCTTAATTCTGCCGAATGAGATAAACACCTTGAAGAACAGGCAATATTTTGTCCATAAAATATTCACCTTTATCAAGCCAAAAGAACCTTAAATTCCAACACTGATCTTTCCTTTTACATTACAGTGACTAGTGAGTGACGATTTCTGCCTCTGCGATGTTTCTGAGACTAGAAATGTTGAGATTCCTTGCTTCGTGCTCGTCGTGTAAAACATTTTGCTGATCACCGAATAGCGGTCCGTCTGTGTTGTGAAAACTCGAAAAAAAGCGGAAAACCGGACGCAGGATGGTTCTCCCTTGAGAGAAAAGTATCTTCTATTTTGGAAAAGTCGTCAGGTAGGCTGAATTGATTTTCTTTCGTTACCAGGCAACAAACTGTAACTCCGCCATTTTGCTTTAGTTGTTTGTCGCTTTTTCATCGGATTAGCGAGTTAATCCACCTCGCTAGGAGCGTTAAATTAAAGCCTTAGTTTAATCCTTGGATAATGCTAATCGAGCTTCGACACTTATATCCGGGATTGAACGCAAGTATTGTTTAATTAGTCCTTCATATTTGGCAGGGTTATTTGGCATTTCCATATTACGTCATATTCAACAGAATTTTGTGTGTTTTGATGACTTTTCACCAATGAGGACACTTTGTGGTGCTTGGCATAAAGGAGTTTGAATCTCATTAGCGTTCAATGCTGGACATATGTGGACAGTATTTAATCGAAGGAAAAATTTATTCTGTGTATTAGGACGATTTAGTGCTAATCGACTTTCGAACAACAGGGGCCAGGATAAGTTAGCGATATTTGGTTCAAAATCTCATTTCCTACACTGACCTCAACAAGAAATAAGGGTGAAAAATTTGGCTCTGACATGGCACACGATGGGAAGTTTGGCCGTAATACCGTCGAATATACAACAGCTTTCCTTTATTCCGATTGGCTGTGACATGGTATAAAATACGACTCGAAAACAGCTAAAAGTTCATTTCGTGGGATTCAGTCCCTAATAAAATAAATGGCGTGAAAGGACTTACTTACCCATCGTTCGCTTGAAAAAAAAGTTTTTCTTGATGCAGTTGTATCGTTGCATAAAGGAAAAGTTGTGGCCCGGCAGAAAAGATGACCCCGAGGTGCGCATAGAGCCAGTAGAGCCAGATGCATTTGCTTTAGTACTCGGTCAGGTTACCAAGAGCTTCCTGCAGCCATGAAAGGAAATTTATCACGTGAAAGGTGATCGGAGTTTGGACAGTGTACGTAGTTTGAAGTGGGATGAAAGAATCATGAACTGTAGAGGAGATTTCGCCTGTGTTGTGGAGGATACCGTTTGATTCTGGATGAGTAAAAGAGCTGCAATAGTGGAGTTCAAATACATAGGAAAGCTAGTCAAATGCGGGAGGGGATGGAAATAGGAGGCAATACCACACCTGAACTTGTATTCTTCAACTTGTACGGGTTTATTACTGGTATATTACGAACTCACAACTTAGTCAGCTCCCAGTTGGCATGATAGCTTAGTTGGTAGAGCGCTGCCCGGTATGGCAGAGGTCATGGGTTCGAATCCCGTTCAGGCCTAAATTTTTTCATGTCCCAGTATGCCTGTCTATGAGAGACCAAGTTTATGTAACATAATATCTCTCTTGCCTTGGGCATTTGTACCAAATACATGCATAGTCTTGATTTGCGGGACGCAAGCCACAAATGCACGCAAGACTTTCCAGTCACTCCCAAGGAAAAATTTGATCTTATACTTCACATAGTCAATCTCAATTTCCTTAAGCTAGGCCATTAATTTCTGTTTTTAGGCCTGCCACCATTATAGTTTTTTTTTCTCACTCATGGCATTTTCCTTATCATTAAGGATGGTATAAGTAAAGTTTACCACCTTTAGTCGCTTTCCTATGTTTTTACCATCTCCACTCAATTTAATTCTGACTGTTCTATGCTGAGGTCTCCTTTTTTCAGTCGAAGAATTTGCTCGTTTAGACTATCATTTCCTCGGCTTCACTCGGGGTGTGTTTTAGTTTCCATTTGGCATTTAATTCAGTGATTTTTTTTACTCCTATATGTATTTGGCATTTTATTAGACTTTATGCAAGCTTGGTCAGAAATGTTGAATTTGTTCCTAATCATTAGATCTAGAGATTAATGTCCGTGAAAGCATGTTTACTTGATTTCCGCTGATCAAGCATCCTCCTGACAGAAGTGCCTGCTCCCTTCTTCGGAAATTATTCTGCTCTTTAGAAGATAAATTTTCTTCCTAAAGGCGCGCAGCATTCGGCTATTAACCAAGACGCATTGGATGCCTGATTCCTTCAATATCTTCTCAATTATTTGTAAAAGTGCACTGAGATTTTCTGGTCTCTTCTTCGGTCTTTGAAATGGTAAAAATTAGCTCCTGGAATAAATAGAAGTAACGAGGAATTATTCAATATCCGAAAATTTAGAAATCTGTTTGAAAATAATCTCGTAAGAATTCAAAGGACCGTTCTGATGGTTTAATTTCTCGCCATTTGTGCCTTGAAAATTATCTTGATCTGCAGAAATCGTTACGCAACAAGCGAACAGAACAAAGAGAGCAACATAAAACCTTCCGAAGTCATTTTGCCCCACCGAAATCTGCACAAATCCCCAACAATGGACGTATCAAACGCGGCAAATTAATTCATCTCTTTCAATTGGCGGTGCCGATTAATTATTCCGAGCATGCCCGCTGACGAACTGGTCCAGTTTTTCTTGACCCGCTGCTTTCAGGACCAGTCATGCCTCCAAACCGGCGGAAGAAAGTATAAAAAATGCCCATCGAAAATCTTGACAAAAGAACCCAAGTTTTTCACCACTAGTAGCTTAGATAGCACTTAGCTCAATACCGGTAGTGCATTTGTGATAGATCTCCTACTCTGAGAAAAATGCCAATACTTTTTAATTTGGCAGAAAGTAGCGCGTTTTCAGTTCTATTCTACCCCAAGTTGAGGCCACCCATATGGCATAGGTCAAATGTCGGGTAAACGTTTGGCACAAAGAAAGTCTTTTGAGTAATTTACTCAGGGGAACGAGTTTAATTTCGATCCTGGGTTTAGGAATGTAAAATCGGTTCAGAACACCGAGACTTCAATCGTCTCTTTACCTATGTACTATCGCGTGATAATTAGGGAACAATAACAATGACGAAGGTCGGAGACAAACGTCTTATAACAAAAGGTCCGCACTGCGTACTTTGTGGTTACTGGGTGACTGGGGGTGCTTATTGGAAAAGGGCATTCTTTATCGGGTCGGTTGCTTTCCTTCCCTTTTTCCTCTCGTGGTTTGCCACCTGACCTCTACTGACTCCCTTCCCCGTTAACGCCTGCAAACGCAGGCTTTATTTGTTAGCGACGCACTACTGTTGATATTATTGTTACCCCACTGTAAACGAGGACTGAAATTTACCGCAGACAAACACTGCATGCAGTTTCAAGGCCAAAACGTCCCAACGTGTCTTTTCAGGTTCACCTCCTCCAGTTTTTTTGTATAATTCTTCATTATTTTTCGTTGCATTGCATGTACATTCATTTTTATTTCCTAACACGCATACCATAAATTAGATGCTTTACATTACACACAGCTTGCATTTGACGCCACTTTACTGAAGTATGTTGTATAGTGAAGTACTACACACTAAAACTCACTACATTACTTAGCAACTTGATTACCTTACAATCTACTTCGCCGCAGTCCACTTTACACCTACGTACATTGTATGTACATTCATTTTATTTCCTTAACACACATACCATAAATTAGATGCTTACATTACACACAGCTGCATTTGACGCCCTTACTGAAGTATGTTGTATAGTGAAGTACTACACACTACATCACTACATTACTTAGCAACTTGATTACCTTACAATCTACTTCGCCGCAGTCCACTTTACACCTACGTACATTGTATGTACATCATTTTATTTCCTTAACACACATACCATAAATTAGATGCTTACATTACACACAGCTTACATTTGACGCCACTTTACTGAAGTATGTTGTATAGTGAAGTACTACACACTACTCACTACATTACTTAGCAACTTGATTACGTACAATCTACTTCGCTGCAGTCCACTCTACACCTACGTACATTGTATGTACATTCATTTTATTTCCTTAAACACACATACCAGAAATTAGATGCTTACATTACACACAGCTTTCATTTGACGCCACTTTACTGAAGTATGTTGTATAGTGAAGTATACACACTACTCACTACATTACTTAGCAACTTGATTACCGTACAATCTACTTCGCCGCAGTCCACTTTACACCTACGTACATTGTTAACTGCACATTACTGCGTTACTTAGTAAGTTACTTACTGATTACATTACCGTAAGTAGCAACATATTTTCGTAATTAATGGAAAAGCTGGTGTAATGTTTTTCGTGGGAATTTTTTGGGACAAAATTAACATTAAGGTTTCCCAACACATTGCTTCCCGCGCGAAGACGTTTTTTTTTTTTGTCAAACCCTCTTTACACATTGCATCCATACAAGCACACAACTTAATATATAAGTAAAAAAGCCACGCGCCAGGCATGGTGAGTCTTGTTTTTTTAACAGTGCTATGCCAGAAAAAAAATCCATGCTTGCCCAAAAAGAAATAAATCAACCGAGCAACATCCCTACGTACCTTACTGCAGTCCACCGTGCTCTCCCGCCATTGCAGCCTAAATTGTTTTATAAGCCTGCAAGTAGGGTCAGGGGGCACACAAGCTGAGCAGCATGAATTCTGCATTTAATTCTTAAATTATGGGTTAAAATAAAGTATAAATAAAATAAATAAAGTATAAAATAAAGCACGTTTCAGTGTCCCTTTAAGGGGGGAGAAACTTAACTACAAGTCTGTTGCTAAGGAAATCTCGAAACCTCCTTTTCTTTGGCTCCTGAAGTCCAGTGGGCATCAAAGTTTATCGTGTTTGCTCGATTCACGTTTCCTTCAAATATTTCGAGCCACGCCCATATTTGGTATGTCACGTGACCACAATAGAAAACGTCTAAAAAACTCGGACTGAGTGGATCGTTTCGAAATATGCGTTTGAGGAAATGTACAATATTTCGAAAATTATAGATCTTTAAGAGGCTATAAAAGCACTTAAAGATCTATAATTTTCGAAATATTGTACATTTCCTCCAACGCATGCTACAAGTTGTAGATAATGCCGTGTTTTGGCAAAACGTATTGTTATATTTCGAAAACGATCCACTCAGTCCGAGTTTTAGACGTTTTTTATTGTGGTCCACGTGACATACCAAATATGGGCTTGGTTCGAAACATTTCAGGAGGTTTTGAGATTTCCTTCTCAACAGACTTGTAGTTAAGTTTCTTCCCCTTCAAGGATGTCCGTGAGGAAATTTTCCAACATTGACGTTCTTCTTTCCCTGAGACTTTTACCACTGTAAGATGATTTGTTAGTTATGTCAGAAATGTAAAAGTAATTAGGGGCTCACCGACTTCGTTTTAGAGAGAAAATGCTCGGAAGAACACCCTAAATCTGAAAAATATCGGTCTTCGTTGGCGAATAAGGCCACAGTGTCTGTTATTGCAATATTGCAATTACATCTTTAAAGTGAAATGTCCTCTGCCAAATATTGCGTAAGTGGACCTATTAAGGCGGCTGAGCACAGTTTTTGATACCCGTGTTTTGTTTACCCTGTCCCTCTTAAACCCTTGATCCTTTGGTCACCAAAAATGGATACAGCAAGTTAACAACACGAACTTCGGTTTTTTGAATAGTTCATCTGACTTATGTGTTGTTTCTATGGCAATGTCAATAAATATTAACAGACCTTTAAAATCGGTTTTGCTTTATTTGCAAAAAATCTGGTCGTTAGATTTTATTTACAATTTGGCATGCAACAAGCCTGTTACGATGCTCACAATTAACACTATTTTAATAATAATTTCACAGAGATCTTTAATTATCCGCTTGTTTAAGGTTCACTAAAATACCTAAAATGTCCTCTTTTTTCAGTACTCCAGTTACTTATTTCCTAAAGTATTTTTGTGCCAAATCTCTCGAGACAAGCGTATTCCGAGAAAGCTATTCTGCATTCAGTCACAATTTTTTGACTTACTACGCATGCGCTGGCACTTAACTGGGTTCTTTCGGTTACAAAGAAAATTTGCTTGGTTCTTTGCATCGATAGCTTTTCTTAACATAGATTTGTAATAACACTGAATCGACGCATGTTTACTTTCTGCAATCCTTGTGCACGCGCTAACTCGCATCAGCATGAACGCACACAAAAACTGTGTTCAGGTTTCTTAAAGAACAAGTTTGCATTTAGTGACCATATAGTTTCACACGCCTTGCAGCCGCAAGATGGCTGGATTCGATGTCCCATGGAGAGAAATCTTGAATATTTTTATTCAAGGCTTTTAAGAATCCTAATCGCAGTGGTGGCGTTGATCGCCAGCAGGTCAGATCGATTTACCGAAGATTATTTTTCTTCAAACTAAATTTACTTATTTTTAGGCGATGATGACAACTGTGAATGCAGACAACAACGATAAAACTAAGTTACCGGATAGACTTGTTTTTCTTAGTGTTTCATTTGTTTGTTTTACTGCCGAAATCGATGAGTAAATTGATTCACAATCTATGCACACGTAAGCTTATCATTAAAACTACGACTGCATACGTGTATGCGCACGAACAATTGCGTCTTTTTTTTATTTTTTAGTCCCTTATCTTGTGAAACATGATGATGCAAAGGATCGCAAACGAAAATGCTGCCTGTGAACGCAGGATCTGTAAAAGATCAGATCAGCCAAAAATAGAAAGTAACAAACAATGATGCAAGGCTGATACTACGTAAAAAGCTTAACGGGGCAACGACATGATAGAGTCCAAACTGAAAGCCAAGAATTGCAACCGTGGACAGCTGTTTCGACCTTGTTGGGTCTCATCAGCACGGTGTAGCAAGCTATGAAGTATCAGCTGGTCGACTGATATCCATATACTCACTAAGATGGTGATGACCTCAGATGAAACTCAAATCCAAGTCCTTGCCAATTGGCCAATGTCACATGCAAAACGCGTGACAAGGGACAATTGGAAAAATCCAGAATATCATGTCGTTGCCGCGATAAGGCAGCTGCGGACAGACACAAACTGTCCCGCAGGAAAATCATGGCCAAACCATGTTAAAAATGAGCAGCATATCTGATCTGAAAAGACCTACGGCCCCAAAAATACTACACAGTAAAACATGATGATGCAAAGGACCGCAAACGATAATGTGCCTGTGAACGCAGGATCTGTAAAAGATCAGACCTTATTTTGTAGTTCTTGATATTCACCTCTGAAAATTATACTAAAACAGTTGTTTGCCTTGCTCAGTGAACATTGCATTGATTGGTGAATTAGGGAGTTTTAGCAAACCACGACGGCTACGGCAACGAGAGCTTCACCAAACAAAAGGTTTAATGAGCAAAACAATAGCTGTGCACGTGCGTTTTGAATCTTGGTACATTTCTTTGCCGTCCTCTACAAATTAACGACGTGAAATGACCAAGTGCTACGTAGTTTGGAGAGCGCGAACCGCAATGGCTAATTTTTCGTATCTTCTTTTCGAATTAAATGCTGTCGGTGCATGTTTAGCCTGAGCTAGCTTTTAGACCGACAGACCTACTGAACAGATTTAAACAGCTGCGACATTTCTAAGTAAAATATAAATACTTTTTTTGCAAGCCTTCGTGCCCGCCGTAGCCGTCTTCATTGCTAAAACTCCCTATTATTCCGGCACGGCGACTACGTCTCGGTGAATATTGACCAATGTTCACAGAGCCTGAGGCGAATAATTCTTAAATAAAATCTGTTTCCGGAAAGGAAAGGGGGTCACCGAACGTCCAAGGTCGTTAAGTCCAGGCAAAGCTATAGGAAAAGTCATCTGCCCTATCATTGTTCATTTATATATCTTATTAACCAAGCGCGAGGGCCGTATTGGGAGAATATCGGCCCGAGGTCTTGACAGCACGGATCGAGCGCAGCGAGGTCCGTACAAAAAAGACCGAGGGCCGATATTCTCCCAGTACGGTCCCGAGCAAGCTTGTTTAATAAGAGATTTATTACGCGACTTAAGAAGGCAATGACTGCAAAAAACCAAGTGCGGGATCATTTGGGACAATGCCCGGTCCAATACTTAGAGAATATTGGACCGGAAATAGAGCATTTTAATTGGTTGATTTTAGTTATTGGCCCTCTGACTGCCTGAGTCGTGTAATAATATTACTTAGCGCGCGCTCTCATGCACGCGTGGCGTGTGAATTTGCGTGCGCAGTAAGGATGCGCAGAAACAATTAGCGTGAACTTCCTTAAGGTGGCTGCTTAGAAAAATTACACCCTCCCTGTAGAGCGCGAGTTAGAAAAGGAAACCATGACTTGAGTTAATTTCTCTTGAAGTTTTCCGTGTAGAGATTTACCAGTATGGGTACTGTTAATTAATATAAGGCTTATGTTTTGGTTGTCAACCGATTACTTTTGGATTAAGGCCATTATCATGGCAACATCTCGTCTAATGACAGGCAAATGTATTCCTCATTTTGACCTAAACTCCTTAATATTTATACTTTCCTTTGGTAAAATTTTTCCATACTTTGCCACATCATGAAAAGGTTATTGCTCGACATTTTGAATTGGTAAAAAGTCAAGGTTGTTCAGACGGTTTTTCTAATATTTATTAATTTTTTATTATTCTAAATATATTAGATTAGTTCTAACAGATTTAACAAAAATTAGTTATTTTATAGCAATTATATGTAGTTACAACTGAGCCAATTTTAAAAAAAATTCACCGAAAGCATCGCAAGAAAATTAGTATTTATTTGGTCACGATGACATCACAGAAATCAGAAAAAACACACGTGGTTATCTTTTTAAGCGCACGCTCATGTGACGCCATTTATCGCGTGCTAGAAAGCAAGAGTAAATTAGAACTATTTTACGGGTTATTTAGAGAGCTTTTTTGCTAGAAACTATTGCTACGTCAACTTCTTTCCCAGGGCCTTTTCCCGCCCGGCCCCCTTGCTAGCGAAGAGGTCCTGGGAACGAGGTTGTTGCTACGTATCAGTGATTTGACGCCTTTCAAGTGCTGAAGTGATTTTCGTTTCTTCTGCGGGTTTCTTGCTTGGGTCAGGTTCTCACGCGCGATTAACACTGACGCCTTGTAGGTAATGGTAACGCGCTATTTGTGTTCGATCGTTCCTCGCACCAAGCCTCTCTCTTTTTTTGCTCCGCCGCTTTTCATGGGCTGCGCCCCAAGTAAATGAACGCCTAGAAGAGGCTACTTTTCTCTAAAATATTTTCATGTCACACCTTTTTAAAGTTACGGTCACTGTTATTGACACCAAAAGGCATGTAGCGTTCATTGACTGATCGTACTAATTTTCAGAATTTCCTGAAACTGTTCTTTTCCGGTATTAAGCAAACGTACACTGTACTGCAAAAACACCCAATGAAAAATTCTCATTCTACCTGAAGAAGGCTGGTTTGGCCAGCCCATATAAAGTTCATTTTGAAAAAATTAATCCTAGGCTGTATCGGTCTATTTTATATTGCCTATTCCAGGGTTTTTATTACCCTGCGAACGTCGCTTGGTTCCGCGGAACCAAGAGACACCCGGAAATACCAA
>JAHPZR010022921.1:42500-60000 GCA_019787425.1 Platygyra sinensis | reverse complement strand
GAACATAAAAACGCGTGCCCTATGCACTAATTCTTAAAACTCCGATTGACTCGATTCTGTTATTTTTTTGCGACCGTCGACATCATCTAAACATAGGCACGCAAAGCGTGCAAGAGTTATTTTTTGTGATAGGAGCATTCGTAGAACTGAAAGAAAGAAACTGGGAATTTATGATGAACATACCATGTTACATCGGTAATGGTAAGATAGCTAAATAGTAAGCCATCAAATGTTTGAGTGAACAACGTACAATACTCTCCAAATTAATGTAGATACCATCTTATTTTCTAACAGGCAATTTGATTCGTTCTTTGATACCCACACCGTGATTGGTGTGACACGCGCACATGCATAACTCCCTCACTCATCGATCACATAGCCCTTCCAACCCCCAAGAGGAATTTTTGCTCAAAATACTCAAGTTAACAGACCTTTATTTTATAAGAGTCGTAAGTTTACCCTTTTTACACAACACCTCTTCATCGAAAATAGAAAGAAAGAGAAAAAACTGTTCTGACACGTTGAAAATTTAATTTAATTTACTCCGATATGAAAAACAAAAGTGTCAAGTTACCATTTTTAACTGAAAATAGAAAACATCTTGTGCGAACGATTTGCTCTCAAATGAAAAACAAAAGTGTCAAATTACCATTTGTAACTAAAAGTAGCAAGCATCTCGTGGGAACGATTTGCTCCCATATGAAAAACAAAAGTGTCAAGTTACCATTTGTAACTAAAAATAGCAAGCATCTCGTGGGAACAAGTGGTGACGATGTATCAGCTCTAATTGAATTTACTCCCTTGTGAAAAAAAAAGTGTCAAATTACCCTTAGCTTTTAACTAAAAAATAAAAATATCTCTCTATATTTGCATGCAACAAAATAATCGTTTCCTGTACCCATTGTAAACGTTCGAACTCTTTCAAAATTAAATCAAAATAGTCCCGTCTCCTCTAAAACATTTCCTAAGAACTAGAAGCAACGATGCATGACGTCTAATTGAATTTACTCCTTGTGAAAAACAAAAATATCAAGTTACCTTTGTAACTAAAAATAAAAAAAATATCTCACTCATTTGCATACAACTAGCTCAAGCACTGTTTCAGACCTCAAGGCTCATGAAATCCTCAGCCTCACCCACAGAAAATGCCGAAGTAAACCCAATATATGAATACTTTCTCCTCTCCTGAATATGAGATCAAATCTTCTCATATATCATTTACCTTTAAAACAAGAAATTTGATTGGCTGTTTATAGTAGATACGATCTGATTGGTGTGACATACATACATCTCTCACTCACTGACTCACTCACTGATCCGTTGACCCGTCCATAACATACTCGACGCGTCGACTAAGAGGTATCTTTTTACAAAAAAATAACTCAAAAATGGATACATTTTTCACAGCTTTAATCTAAATACATATCATGCTTCTAAGGGAGATGTTTCATAAAAAAGTCTTTGTAATGACTTATTTATCCAATGAGTGAAATGCACAATGGAAAGAGAATAACAGTCAGTACAATGTACACAAAGCAGTTTAAATGATCCTCATCCCACGAGGGTTGTGGTAATCATGTATTTCAAAAACTAGCTTTATTTGCATGACCATAAATAGGTTCATCCTCGGTGTAAAAACCTGTGACACTCACCAGTGACGTAAAACAAAGAAAACAAAGAAGTCAACATAATAGACCCTACCCCTAACAATAGCGACAAAACAAAGAAGAAACTTCAGAGGTTTTTACACCGAGGTAAACCCCATAAATACCTACAGCCGTGCTGCAAAAGGCTGTTTGATTCTGGCGTTAGTTTAGTACGTAAGAGGCAGACATACTTGTTACTTAGAATATCATATAAAAACTATTTTTGCCAGCTTCTGACATGAAGCAGATTTGTTTGATTATAGAGCCAATATCCTTCTGAGGAGTGATTGATTATTTTGTTTGATAGCTATAGTAAGAGGAAACCTACCAAGTTCAGCTCTGCAAGCCACATTGGATGCCTTGTTGCTTCTATATGGCGTTACAGAATTGGCGATGTGCATGTCCCAAGACTTGAGATCAGACTTTACACATGCACACCAGACTTCACTGATATAATAATATTGAAATATTGTTTCGAGTAAATGAGTAATACTTTAAGAGAGATGGAAACAACGCAACACAAACATAACGCGAGCCAGTTTTTTTTTTCAAGTAAATTATTTTCTACACGTAGCATTTACAGCAACTTTCGAAGCATTTTTCAATACATTGCTTTGTGAACGACTTTTAAATGTCGCAACGCAGTCGCCAACAGCACAATGTCGCGTTGTTGATCCAACAGTTTAAAAAAATCTGTTCACGGAGCTAAGAGCCGTCTTACATTTTTGGGCGGAAAACCCCGGGATTATGTAAGACTTTTGATGTAATGAACTTGGACTATTTGAGACATTATATAATTCTCTGTTATTCGCTACTGTGGGAGGCATCTTGTTGAAGACGCAGGTTCTAGCGGCAGGTTTTATAACGGCAACTCTTAACTAAGCACAAAATATAACGGTAGAACTGTATAACACTCTTTACGTATGATTTACCGATGAATCCAACAGTACAAAACAACCAAACTCGATGAAACAATGCAAACTGCAGTAATACTAATCATTTAAAAGTACTTGTAACGCGCATTTTTACATGACGTAATGATCACATGCGCAAAATAATTAACAAACCGGAGAAACACTATAACATATATACAAATATTTTTCAATGTTTCTCGTCGGTCCTCTGATGTTGTTATGTGACTTTTCTGTTATGTTTGTCGATGAGCCGTACTCCAATATGAAAGGTATTCTTTTGATCATAAAAGAAAACTGTGATTTTGAGGTCGGCTATTTGCTAATTGAAACAATTATTTACCTCGAGTACGGGTAATAAGTGCTAGGGATATTTACTCCTATTTCGGTAAATAATTGTTATTTATCGAGGCAAATCTGCGGCTAAAATATGATGTAAATCTTTTATTGTTGTCTGGGTCCTCAACAGCTTAAATGGTCTTCACTCCTATACAAGGAGGTCGTCAACATTTGAGTACAAAATGGTATCGTATTCTTTCATGTTGACATACGTGTGCTGAAAAACAAAAGTAAAAATTATCTTAATCAGTATTTCTGAATAACAACTCCTTCACACTTTTTCCAAATTAAGCTGAAGGCTAAGCTAAAAGGAAAGAAAATATCAAATAACAAATGAAACATACATCATTGTTTTGTATCATTTTAGTGAGGGTGTCTTTAAGCGAGGAGAATGTCGGTCGGTCGTCTGGATTCTCTTGCCAGCACTGCAACATAATCTGGTAACTAAACAGAAATGGCCAGCATCAACAGCGTCATGTTTCGGAATTAATCCACTTTATAATGTCAAGAGTCCGTTACAGGTAATGGACTTTGAGGGCATAGATATAACTTTTTGCAGATTGCATATTCGGGAACAAAGTTGAGAATTCTTGTAAAGGACAGAAAAGAGTTATATAAGTTAAGAATCCTTGAACATTAGGTATTGGCACCAATACTGAAATTGGTAAAATCCGATAACGGCGCTAATGTAAATAAATAAATAAATAAATAAATAAATAAATAAATAAATAAATAAATAAATAAATAAATAAATAAATAAATACATCAATCAATAAAATCAATAAATAAAAAAATAAATAAATAAGGAAGCAAGCAAGTAAGTAAATAAATATATAAATAAATCAATATCTTAATTGACCACTCCCCCAGTGGGGCTTTTCAGGGCCAATGAAGCCAAATGATGCAACAAATAATGCAAATGAATACAACATGGTTACAAATCTCAACTGGTGAGAGGCAGACCAGTTGGCTATTTACAAGCATGATCGAGGAGTTGAACTTGGGTCTACCAAGAAACAACTCCAGCTAAGTGGTCAGAGCGGGACTTAAACCCGCGACCTCCGGATTTCAAGTCCGGCGCCTTGAACACCCGGGCACGCTGTCTCCTCCATAATTTGTCAACTGACGCGATTGAAATTGTGATAAGCATGCGACCAGCCAGCTTTGAACAAACAAAAGGGCTCCTCAGTTGTGGATGATTGTTTCAGAGATATGAGATTGAAGTTTGACGTTCAAGGTAAATACCAGCAATATTACTCACAGCTGATGATCAACGTGTTGAGGTTTTGGCATCCGGTATCCCTGCTGAAGCTTGTTTGCAATTTCTCGACCGTTAATCCCTGGATACGGAGAACCACCTATGAACATCGCAAATAAACAAGAAATTGTTCGTGACACTGTAGATAAGAGGCCTAACTGATAACAGTATTCTTTTTTAATGGCAAAATAATCATACCCACAGTAAATATTTCGTACAGAACAACACCGAAACTCCATCTGAAAATTAACAGCAGCAACAATTAATGAATTGTCCATAGCGTTCGGATTTGGTTGAAGTAAAAAAATTAAAAGTAGATTAACAACAAAACCCTTGCAGCCTTCAAAATGCTGCAGTTGCTTTAATGAACAAATTCATAAAAAAAACAACATGACAGCTAAATGGTGGTTGGGTTTCTGTGACGTTCATTTTCTTTCACATATATAATAGCCAGCTCCTGAAAAGGCAGCATACTCGCATTGCAGCAAAACCTGACTCATGGGAAGGGAGGCAGGATAGAGGCTTACAAACAGTCAAAACTCATGGAATCTTTCCACATGCATAGCTAATCCATTAAAGATACCGTTGGCCGCTGTCTTGTAAACTTCATTAAATTACATTTAAGTACATTGTATTTTATGCTGTACAGCAGTTAACACGACAACAACAACAACAACAACAGCTTTATTTATCCCTTATTTCTTATATAAATTAAGTTATATAGTTAGCACACTGTATAATAATTAAATTAATATAAGGGTAACTGACAATCTGAAATATCCTGAAATAGTTAAGAATGCCAGGTTGGCAGTTAATTACATAACAACAGGTTTTTGTTTAAAACAGTTTTTGAAAGCTGTATGCTCAAGCAAAGGGTTTATAACATGTTTGGTGCTGCATAACAAAAGTAACTTACACGTCACTTTGTGTGGTGTATGTCCCGTAGAGTAAACCTTCATAAGCAGTCCATTTCACTGGCAGTCGGCCCTGTTTTACACAGACATATGTTACTTATTCAGCCAGTGCACATAAAACACTGTTCTGCCTAAAATACCTGTGATGATGTGTGATGATATCAAGGAACATCACGTTTAAATAATTAACGTTTAAGCTGTCATTGTTACTTTTTGTGGCAAGAAAATGGAACAAATTTGATTGGTCACGATTGAAAATCATTTTCTAGATAAAGGTAAGGACGGAAAGAAAATTCGAGAAAGAACTACCCGAACTCCTTATTTTATGTCCTTCAGGCTTCACAAAACGAGATAAGCAACTCATATGGGAGAAACTTAAATATGAAACCTGAGCGCAGCCCCATACCTTAGATAACTCATTCATCTAAAAAAATTGCTTTGTCCGCCCTCCCGTTCGTACGTCAAACTATAACTTGAAAGATAAGAGACTAGCAGCCTTCCCATTGGCACATCTTTGATATTGGGCATCCATGTAATAGCTAATTGACAGCAGTCAAAAAAAGGTATCTGCTGACCAGTATCTCGTGCCCATTTCGCCGCAGGCTCAAATTTAGGGCTAATGGAGGTCGCGTGACACACAGCGGTCAAACGCAAAGATCCAACGCCACTTCCGGTTTTCGCCGCCTCGAACTTCGTAAGAGTTTGAAGAGAAAACCTGCAAGACTTCTGTAGGAAAATGTTATAAAAATAGTACTGTGAGAGAAAATTACAAGCTGGGAAGACTTTAGGATGTCCATCACTAAATGTCCTGGTCATATGCGAAGTTTAAAGCTTAACTTTTCAGTGACTGTCCTAACTTTGGGCTTGAAAGCGAAAATTTTCGAAAATTTAAGACTTTGTTAAGCGAAAGTTTTGGGGGGAGCTGCGCACGCGCGCCCCGTTTCACCGCTGTGTGGTCGCGTGATTGTTTGAAGTTGACCGCTGTCCAGGCACTGGTCACGTCAGGTTATTGCCACGGGGAAGAAGGAGGGACTACGTGCAAAGGGAGAAATTCGTTGCAAAATAACCCTGGCGCGCTGTCCACTTTCCTTGCGACATATTCCTTGCACAATCGTGTCGGAAATTCCCTCATAGTTTGGGGACGTAACTTCTACAATCTGGATAAAATAATAGTGAAATCACACGCTGAACAATTACGTGTTCACAGTTGATCATCTTCGAGTTTCTGACAGATCCCCTTTTTCCTTTAAGGTTAACTTATTACAACCAAGAGTTCCTCTTTTAGGAGTAGCTAAATCTGTATATTGCGGCTCTTTGTTTCTCTCAAGATCAATATGTACTGAACTGCTGAATAAAACTGAATCAAAATATCTTGAGCTTCACTTTTTAATTCTCACTCGACTTTGCCTGGTGTAAATATCATCTCGGAGAACATTCCTCGCCATCCCAAAATCTGTCACTTTACATTTCTGTCCTTCACCAACAAGAACATTTCTGGCCGCCAAGTCACGATGGATTATCTGAAAGAAACAATCAGTGTACGTTGCTGGTGGTATATCTGGTATCCAATTACGTTGAATATATATTGTCTCATTTTACTGCGCCATTGACTAAAACAAGTTAAACTAATAAAGCAAACCTTAGAAAGGATGAAGGGTAAGAAAGTGAAAGGACACAGCCAGTTGGCATACATGCGCATTAGATCAGTGGTATTTCATAGCTAATTTGCATATTACAGAGACACGATCCATGCGGCTCTTAACCAAATATAATAAAAACAACGTAGGATGAGCAAAAGAAAACTCAAAAACAGGTTTTTCAGTAAAAGATTGAAAATCGAGCATAGGACTGCGAAAAATGAAGTGCAATTCTAGATGTACTTTGATTTCAGGTTGGAGTGAACTCTTTTCAAAGTGAGAAAACTAGTGTCCAGGTCAACGCGGTCCCAAAGCTGACTGTTTTCCTTTAATTCCCAATGTGATCGCTATTTCCAAAGTAAGGCCTCTCAAGTTGTTGTTAAAAAAAAAAGTTGTTGTTAGGCAAGAAAGCCGATGAGATCAGGAGCTTGTGACCTAGAAAGTAAGTTAATAGAGATTACCTTGGGAATAAGGCCCATACTCTCAAGAACAAACCGAGTTAGACAAGTCCTGATGGTTACATGGATTTCTTCATCGAACTGCCACAAGGCAAATATGTAAACCGGTTTATACAAAACATATATTTTCTATACTGTAATGATCATCTTCAGCGAGGTTTACAAATATAGTTCGGTCGTTCGTTCTTTCACTCAATTTGAATGTATGTTTTGGTGTTCAAAACACTTTAATAAAGACAAATCAAACTTTACTCTCTTACCTTAATGGAACAAAGGTAACTCATTCCATCAGCGATCTGCCAGGCAAATTGCATCAGTTGCTGTGGCGTCAAATTGGTCTGGGGTTTAACATCCGGGTCCTTAAAGTAGGTGTCATTGAGGCCACGGCTTTTCCTCAGGTAACCTAACAGATCACCATAAGGTATGTACTCGATAAGGACAAGTAACGGTTCTGCAAAGAGGAGATGAGATTATTGCAGGTTATCCTTTGTATTTTCTTTCTCAATAGAGGAAGCTATAAAAGCAACGATTATTCAATTTTACCAGTCTCAGTAATGCATCCCATTAGCTTGATTACATGCGGATGCGGCTTCAGTTTCTTCATCAAATTTAGCTCCGAAAGCAAATCCTTTCTATCAGAGCTTGGTGCATTTTCTATCAGAAAGAGAGAAAGACGCCTTCTAAGTAGACTTTAATTTTTCTCATAAGCTGGGATTTTAAAGCCCTTACCTAGTTAATCACTAAAATGAGTTTCATTTGATTAAAAATTGTAATTGAATTTTCCTAGGCTTAGTTAAAGTTCGGTCCGCTGGACTCAAGTTGCATGCCTGCCGAAACTGGAAAAATAGCACATATTGCCGTCGCTCTAAAAAAATTAATATTCGCTCAAAAGTCCCAATTTTTTTTTAAACTATAGATATATCACAACAGTTTGTTTAGCCATGTTTCAATTATAATTCAATGTTGTTCCTTCAACGGCTGAAAGCAGATTTTCTACCCGTTAAATCGAGTTTTGAACCAAACACGAAAATAGCGCTACTTTGAAGGCGCGTTTTAAAAATGTGGCACCTGTTTGAAACCGCTGAACTACATGAATAGAAAGTATAAATGACACTTAATTCAAAACAATAATATAATTTGTCTGCCCACTAGGTTTTCAAAACTAACGACCGCTTAAAGTTCGGGAAATTTTGAAAATACTTCAGTGAGTAACTGCATACTCGCCTTCGTGAAGTGCTCCTATAAATTCACGTAAATCTCTTACCTGGCTTCAAGATTAAAGTTTTGGTCCTTTGTAGCAATCCTTGAATCCTAGGTAGCATTAAAACTGCCAGCTTTTCTTCCAGCAGTAGGTTTGTATACAAGGTACATTTACACGTTCCTGATCTGTGTCGAGCGTGACTGTCACATACTTCCGTGTTCTTTGTATTGCTGACCATTGTTTTCCTCGAAGTCGGTTTAATCATGTAGAGTCCTCTTAAAAGGTTTGTAGAAGCACTCTTTTGGACAACTCTCGGCACACATACAAGTATGAACAGTAAACGGTGATCAGGGGATCCACAGAAGGATTCATAAATGTCACGGCCATTTTGCGTTTACAACGGGTGTTTTCGTTCCCAATCTTCGCGTGAGTATCACAACCTGATTCCCGTGATACAGAGTGGGAACTAATTTAGGGTGCCTTTCTTTAAGAAAATCCAAGATCCGAAAGAATCCGAAAATGAATTTTGCGTTTCTTTACTAAACAGATCAGTCCTATATCTCTCGGATCATGGTGTGTCGAAGGAACTGAAGTATCCACTCTGGAGGGTAGTACAGCGGGGTCTCTGTCACGGTTAACGAACGGAAAAAACTGAGGATCACGGATCACTAATATAAATATGTCGTTTTACCGAATCACGAAAATAAGCACGTAAGATACTCTTGATAATAACCTATCTAGAAAGACCTGAGTGCTTGAAGAAAGCAAATTACTGAAAGGCTTAGTCAAGGCTCCATATTGCAAATCGCATACCTAAGTCACCCTCGACAGACGACTCTAACCATTCGACTCAAATAGAGTGGTAAAATCAGGAGTATCGGTTTGTACTCCAAGGTCCTCACGGTTTACGCAAAACCTTCAAGTCACGAATCACGAAGAATAATTTCCTAAATTCACGTTTCACGGAAAATATCAGCCAACCACTCATCACGAGAATACCCCCGTGCGACCCTCACTCCGGGAGTGGATTCTTCGGTTCTTTTGACGCACCATGATCCGAGAGATATACGATTGATCTGTTTGGTAAAGAAACGCAAAATTCATTTTCGGATTCTTTCGGATTCCCGATTTTTATTGACCATGAAGTTCTGACCCAGATTTTATTAAAATTAGTTCCCAATCTGTATCACGGGAATCAGGATGTGATACTCACGCGAAGATTGGGAACGAAAACACCCGTTGTAAACACAAAATGGCCGTGACATTTATGAATCCTTCTGTGGATCCCCTGATCACCGTTTAGTTTTCATACTTGTATGTGTGCCGAGAGTTGTCCAAAAGAGTGCTTCTACAAACCTTTTAAGAGGACTCTATATGATTAAACCGACTTCGAGGAAAACAATGGTCAGCAATACAAAGAACATGAGAGTATGTGACCGTCACGCTCGACACAGATCAGGAACGTATAAATGTACCTTGTATACAAACCTACCGCTGGAAGGAAAAGCTGGCAGTTTTAATGCTACCTAGGATTCAAGGATTGCTACAAAGGACCAAAACTTTAATCTCGAAGCCAGGTAAGAGATTTACGTGAATTTATAGGAGCACTTCACGAAGGCGAGTATGCAGTTACTCACTAAAATATTTTCAAAATTTCCTGAACTTCAAGCGGTCATTAGTTTTGAAAACCTAGTGGGCAGACAAATTATATTATTGTTTTGAATTAAGTGTCATTTATACTTTCTATTCATGTAGTTCAGCGGTTTCAAACAGGTGCCACATTTTTAAAACGCGCCTTCAAAGTAGCGCTGTTTTCGTGATTGGTTCAAAACTCGATTTAACGGGTAGAAAATCTGCTTTCAGCCGTTGAAGGAACAACATTGAATTATAATTGAAACATGGCTAAACAAACTGTTGTGATATATCTATAGTTTAAAAAAAGAATTGGGA
Source organism: Platygyra sinensis (assembly GCA_019787425.1). Lineage (NCBI taxonomy): Eukaryota > Metazoa > Cnidaria > Anthozoa > Scleractinia > Merulinidae > Platygyra > Platygyra sinensis. The sequence continues at coordinate 49,686 of JAHPZR010022921.1, read as the reverse complement.
CTTTTGAGCGAATATTAATTTTTTTAGAGCGACGGCAATATGTGCTATTTTTCCAGTTTCGGCAGGCATGCAACTTGAGTCCAGCGGACCGAACTTTAACTAAGCCTAGGAAAATTCAATTACAATTTTTAATCAAATGAAACTCATTTTAGTGATTAACTAGGTAAGGGCTTTAAAATCCCAGCTTATGAGAAAAATCGAATTTTCGAAGTAAAATCAGTGGTCGGTTTTTAGAGAGACAGCCTCTTAATTTTTCCTGAATGGATACGAATGTCAAATTAAAAATAAAGCAAACTGGTGAATCAGTGCATATAATACTAATATCACTTTTAGGAGGATAGATAATAATCCTTTGCTACTCTCGTGGCTCTAACCTACGTGCCTTTGAAAAATTAAAGACCAGCAGCCAAATTCAGACTACAACAGAAAACGCCAATCTGGAAGGGAAATAGATTTCTAGCTAATGTTTTTTAAAGCACACTTCTGTTCTTAACCATATCAATCAATTAGTTCAGCTTTTTTGCTTTACTTATAATGAAGCTACTCCTCTAATGGACTACTTTGTGTTTGATGGAAGCCGTTCTTAAGGCGATTAAATGCGTGGAACCTGTCCATCTTCATGCTTTCTTTACGACTGTAAAAAGGACGAGGAAGTTAGTACTTTCAGTAGGATCGATTCCTGTCGCTCTCTCGTGTCCGGTATACGTTCCTCACAGGGGAAGACCGCAGGGCTCCTTTCCCGAACCGCGGCTGGTGATCGAGCTTAGACTTTCAGTCGCTTCCTTTACCGTAAGAATTTTGACTACCTCGCAGTTTTGCTGATGTGTCTGCCTTCGTTTTCTCAGTGGGAGTATAATTCGTCTAGATTGTTCGTCAGCTAGAACTGTATACTGATGCCTCTGGTGCCTTGGGTTATGGTGCTGTTTTTGGTAGACATTGGTGTTACGGTCAGTGGCCGGATAGCTGGTGTCACCTAAACATTGCCTTTTTAGAGCTTTACCCAATTGTTTTGAGTCTGCATTTATGGGGCCATGACATGCAGAATCAACGCATCCTCTTCTTTACTGATAATGAGGCATTGGTTCATATTATCCACCAGCAGTCCTGCTGGGATAAGAACTTGATGTTTTTAGTACGTAGGCTGGTGCTTGTTTGTTTGGAAAATAATATTTGTTTTAAAGCAAAACATATTGCGGGTGTGCACAACATTCTTGCTGATGCCCTTTCTCGGTTATAATTGCAGACTTTCAAACAACTGGCACCGGCCTACATGAATCCTCAACCCACAGAGATCCCTCTTCATCTCCAGCCTCTCAGTTGGTGTCAGTAACCTCCTATCTGCTGCATTCAAGCCTGCAACCGTCTTCCATTCCCACTTATCGGCGGGCTTGGAAGCTTTTTTATCAATTTTATAATTCAGTTTTTCACTTACCCTTTGCTTGCCTTCCCATTTCCCCATCACTGCTGGCTCTTTATAGCATATTTGTTTGATTTCCACTATGCCCCATCTACTGTGACAACATACATTTCGGCCTTGGGATATTCGCACAAGCTGTTGGGTTTCCCCGATCCATCCAAAGTTTTTTAAGTTTCCCAGATCCTTAAGGGCTATAAGAAGGTGGGCTTCCGTTTGGATAGCCGCCTTCCTATTACACTCCCTATTTTGGATCGGTTAGTATCAATAGCTCCCTCTTTACAGGGGTCTACCTACCAAATGAGTCAGTTTCGGGCTATGTGTTCCTTGGGTTTTTATGCCTTTTTGCGTATAGGGGAAATGACTGCTCCGTGTAATAGCAATGCTAACCCTCCCCTTCAGTTATATCAGCTCACCAAATTAATTTCGTCAGCTGGGGAATTGATGGCTTTTAAACTTACCTTTGGGGATTTTAAGCATAGCTACAATACAAGCCCCTTTTCCGTGATTCTTTCCCGGCAGCCCAATTCCACCTGTCCCGTTGCATTGTTGTCTCAGCATTTCACCTTGCGAGGTTTCAGACCCGGGCCATTTTCCTTTCAGAGGATGGGTTGCCTGTTTCAAGGTCATTTTTCTCCAACCAGCTTCTAAGGGCTTGTCACTTGTGTGGCTTGGATCCTTCCCGTTATAAGGGTCATAGTTTCAGAATTGGTGCGGCTTCTTATGCAGCGGATCAGGGGTTTTCTGATACTCAGATAAGAATGTTAGGACGCTGGAAGTCCAATGCCTTTCTACGCTATATCAGGGTTCCCAGTCTACATTCCTGAACAAATAGTTGGAGTCCTCATAATTGTGGACAAGGTGGGTCAGTTGTGCATGGGCGGCTGCCCCACCTTGTTGTGTTTCCCTCTATTACTCTCCGTTTTCCTTGTTACCAAGGTTTTATCTCGCAAATTTTACCAGCTTTTAATTTTTAGGATAATTAGTGTCGTCATCATTACTGGCAAGGTGGATCAATTTGCATGGGCGGTTGCCCCACCTTGTTGTGTCTTATGATATTAATCTCAGTTTTTCTTGTTACCAAGAATTAATTTTGCAACTAGCAATTTTACCACCTGACTAACTAACCACAAGGAATTATTATAACGATGTGGCATGCTTGCATGGGCGGCTGCTGCACTTGAATTCTTTACTAAGTTTCAATGGGCAGCTTTTTCTTGCTCTAAGTTTCATTTTTGTCATGTAGGGTGTATTATTCCCGATTCAGTTTTTGTATGGGCAACCTCTTCTTGAGCTAAGTTTAATTCTTTGCATGTAGGGTGTAACTCCTGATTCAGTTTGCATGGGCGGCTTTTCAGGACTTTGTTTTCATATTGTTATGCCTGGTCTACCGATTCGAGCTATGCCAGTCTTGTGGTTTGCAACGTAGTTAATTTTGGGTGTGCCGTGCTTGCAAGGGCGGCTGTTACACCATCTAATTGGCTTGTTGTCTAACTTACTTTTCCTTGCTTCTGCTCTTGCCTGGGGTGGGGCAGCAATGCACCTTCAGTGTCATTGCTTTTGGCGTTTTTCTTGGCCCGCACTTTTACTGGGCAAACATATGATAACAGAATTCATTCATGATTTGTTTTGATTTGTTTGTTTCAATAAAAGCGGCTATGGACCTGTTGCCCATAGCCATAATTCTCCAACTCAAGTGTGCTTATTTTTTATCGCCCAGTAAACAGAGCTCAGACAAGAGCAGCATTTATGGGTTTGGTTTTGGGTGGAGAGGAAAGACATAAAATGCCGAGTCACTCGCGATATTTCGACTGCTTACGGCGCAGAATGCAAAAAACTGATGGGTTAAAGAAAACGTGAATCTATGGCGCAATGCAGATCTAATTGGGATAAGTCAGGTCCTCACTAACACGGCGACGACGCTGGCGGCGACGGCAACAATGGTGGCGAGCATGCCGACGAGACAGGTATTAAGCTAGTGTGTGTGGTGTGTGGACGAGTTCCTTTGGATCTAGTTATTGCGATCTGAATTTAAAAAGGTAGAGCTCTTATCATGCCTACTGTTGCTGTAAATTCACTAAAAAAGGAAAATAACATGACAGTCTCAAGGAACAAATTGCTTCTCTAATGCAAAATTTCGAGGACATGCAAAGATTGCTCAGGCAAAAACATGCACCGGCAGCCAGCAATGGTGGCCTTTCAACTCCGAGTTCGCTTGACCTCGCTAAATGCTATGGCCAGTCTTACGATGAATTGAACCAGTTTAGACAGAATTTTAAGTAAGAACTCAAACAGCTGCAACCCAGACAAAATCTGCCGGTCAGGTAGAGGAAATTACTGATCTACAGGTCTCAACATACTGATGCTGTTTGGTCTTAAACGTAGGCGTAATTACGTAAACAGGAGCGCCTCTTACAAAAGACAAACACGTAAAACACAGATAAAAGAATCAACAAAGTATCGGTACAAAATAGCAGGAAAATTTGTAACATTATTTAGCCGTTGTTATCTTAGGGTACGTTAATATTAATGTCGTATCGGACGTTAAAGGGGCATTGTCACGCTATTTGGCAACTTTAAAAAAAACTAGGTGCCTTCACATCAATTGAATTCCAAAACTAATCTAGTTTTGATATCGAAGACTATTTGAAGGTAATGAAACTGCTTCCTGTCGCCTGTCGCTGCGGATGGCACGGATGGAAATGGATTGAAATTTGAAAAAAATTGGCCAATTTTTTCAAGTTTTGATGCCACGAATTCCAAAAATCCTCAAGGAATTTATTATGGTTAGCCCTCTCTGATAAAATTCATTTGATATCTTCGTCGTAGCTTTACAGAAGCTTTTTGTTTATGATTAAAGCCTTAAAGTAACGATTTTAGCGCAGAATTGACCTAAAACAGCAATATACTCGTGACAATGCCCCTTTAAAGTTGTCTTGAGACAACTTTAACGTCTAGTATAAAAACGAAAAATTAGGAAGACGCTTTTAATGTCTATCTATTTAAAGTATCTTATCAGTCGCCTTTAACGTTTGAGACGTTAAACCTGTCCAGTATAAAAACGTGACGCCCTTAACTTCCCTGCCATGTTGTCATCTAGTGGATTTGTTCGTATGTTGACGCGCTAAAAGTTCAGTGCTTGTTTCCAGTGTCGTCCGAGTGTAGAACCCAGTCTTTTTTATAAAAAGTACTTTTTCTTTGTTAGGCCTTGTACTTAAATGCGTCTCGTTTTTACGCCAGACGCCTTTAACGTCTTAGACGTTATTAATGTTGTCTAGACAACTTAAACGTCTGTGGCATAAAATCCCCTTTGTTGCAGGGATAGGCATTATGTGGGATCACATATTGTTGATCCAATACCACGAACACCAAAACCGCACAAATCATCTCGGAACTAATTGCTGTTTACGTTAAGTTAGGGAAGATTAAAAGTCAGCCTTTGGCACTAGGAGCTCTGGGTTAACAAATGTGAGCTATGATTGGTCGATGGCTACCTTTAATTTGGAAACCACTGATCAATCATAGTCCACATTTTGTATCTGAACCATCCCAGTAATGGTAAAGGTCTGCATATGAGCCAAGGGGCCTAACAGGTCAGAGCTTATCCCAGTTTCTGTAGCATGAAGCAACTAGGAAATTTCTACTCTCCCCTGGATGAGATGCTAGACCATTGCAGGGTTATCCGAGCATTAAGTTCACCCGTGACAATTTATATACACCTGGGTGGAAGGAGGCACTGTGAGAGAAAAGTGTATTTCTCAAAAACACATCACAGTGTCCCTGGTCAGGGCTCGCACCCAGACTGCTTTATCCAGAGACAAGCACACTAACCATGAGGCCACTGTGCCTGCCACCAACCCAGGGCTGGCAGTCAGTCTCCCCAAAGTTCTGTCAAGGGCAATAGGTTGCTTAAGAGAAACAAAATATGAGGATGTCTAAAAATCTAATTTATGATGTTCGTGGTGAAATATTAAAGATATCTAGTAAAATGACTATTATGCTGCTAAATAATATGTAGATTTAGGCCAGCCTAAAAGCGTAGGTTGAGAAAATTGAAAAAAAAAATGAGTTAATTATTGACAAAACCAAATACAACAGAATTTCCATTCTTGTTCTATAACGGCTAACATTTGAGAAAACAACGGAAAATAAAAGCGAAGAACGCAGGTAAAAATCAATCTGAAAACAAGAAATCAATTAATTTAATTTCTACGCCGCGTGACGAAATATTCATACGGCGCTGCGAAAACAAAAATGAAAGTTGTGAATAAAAAGACGACAAAAACAAGCCAATTATGTTGAGATCAGTCGTATTTCAAGTGTGTTAAATTAGTAGCCATTCAGTTCTTTTCTTGGCAGTTTTGTAGTAGCTGAATAAGACTCCCAAAAATATTTGAACGAAGCGAATAATCTAAATAAACAAAGCGCCTGGAGGTCGCCGTAAATTAAATATGCAGAAATCCAGCGTGCAAGTTACTGTTCACTTTAAAAACCTACAATTCCAAAATACAGGGAACCAAATGAAAGAAATGCAAAAGGAAGTTCAATAGCAGTGAAGTTTCATTCAAGCTGAGGCGAAGAAACCTATTTAAAAGCGAAAAAATGTTGAAAATTTCGCAGACGTGTCGCACACACGTCGAGCAGTGTTCAAATTAATTCTTCACGCAAAAGCGAAAGCTTTAGTTTTTGACGACCGCTTTTGGAGCCATTTTAACGCCCGTGGCTTTACCAATCGTTTCAAAAGTTTAAATCAACTTCGAAGTAATAATTTACATTACCATTGTTGTTTCTAAAGTCCGAGAAGCTGCTTTAAATCTGTGATTTGTCGTCAAAACTTTATACTTGTAAGGCGCTCCGCGATCTTCATGTTTTCGCGATGGTTGTAGGAAGAAAAAGGTATAAACCGTATACTCACCAGTAGGAACACAAACAAGTTCCTTCAACAATATGGCTGCCTCGAAGATCTAACACTTGCACGTGGTAGCGTGTGCAAAAAATCCCATTTAGAGTCCCCTAGGCGCAAACATCTCGGCTTCTCAACCATATTGCGATTTCCAGATGTTGCGAAATTCTGACTTGTGGTTTAAATTTATAACGACATGCAAACATTCTTTATTGTTGATCTTTGCATTTACTTATTCGGCTTATTGCAGCGGCATGAGCGGCATCGAAGTTTTTTTTGGCACTTTTGTTAAGCCGAAGCAGGGAGGGGTGGTGAGGAAACTTTCACTTCCGGCGACGGTCCACGGCCACAATTTCCGTCACGACCAGTGTCTTTCAAAACACGAGAAATGAGCGAAATCTATGTCACAAGCCAGATCTTGCAGACTGCCTCTTAGATTTGGCTCTCTATGAGCTATCTCAGAACTTTTAAATTGCGATAGCAGTCGCCTTGAAACGCTTTTATTTAACCATGATGAGCGACTCGAGTTATGTAATCAGCTCTCTAGTTATCATGATCCCGACTCCAAATTTGCTACTCGGATGTCCACTTGTATATACATTAGATTATGTAAACAACAAAGCCAGTTTTTCTACAATGCAAGTGAATGCACAAAGCTTGCTCGTGAATTTTGATAAATTTGATATAATGTGGGGAAAGTGCAAAATTAATTTATACAATTGGTGTGCCGAACACCTGGCTAGTTACAAGGTTTTTTTAGAATTTTTATAATTAAAATTAGAGTTTTGTGGTATTCATGTTAGTGAGTTATCAATAGTAGTTTTAATTCTAGTCTTTATTTTTTATTGATTCGTTTTCGTATGTTTATA
>JAHPZR010022921.1:25000-35000 GCA_019787425.1 Platygyra sinensis | reverse complement strand
TCGTCACGTAAAATGTGCAGACATGCAGAGGAAGGAAGCAGAGCCAGTGTTACAAACAACGTAAGACGGAAAAGGGAATGACTTCTGGTGACCAGCAGGGCTGCCACTTAAGCCGTTTTCAAGCAGAGTGCAGAGACAGTCAAGTCACTGTTAAAAATCACTGATAATTCCTTAAATCACTGTCAATTGTTACGTAAACTTGAATCAAAACCCTCGTAAAACTTAGTTGAAATGTGCAGCTTGTTATTATGATCAACTGTTAATACTACTACTAAAAACTTGTCAACAGCCATTTCCCTTATTCAAGGGTTCAGTGGTACAACATCTGACAGTTGCTTTCAGATGGAATAACAGTTGACGTATGGCCTACTCAGTACATTCGCTTTCAAAATGATACAAGACACAGAGATTTGTTGTATCATCTAGCCGTTATATACCTGCGGTAACCTGGTGTACTCAAGGAGTGGTTCCAAAAAAAAGAACTTTCTGTCTAGATAATCATAAAAGACGTATATTTTTCACAATGTTTTACGCTATCAGTCTAAGAAGTGCTGGTGATGCTTGTTCCAGGTTAGTTTCGGCGAGTGGGCGACTGTTTCATTACATAAGTGTGGAAGATAGACGTCGTATGTACGTTGTTTGTTTTTTCCATATCACTCATACATTGCTAACCTTAGCTACTGCATGTTGTTCAGTTACTTTTAATATGCAAACCTTAACTACTGACATGATTCGCAGTTGCTGATTTCCCTTTCGTAAACGGTCGATGCCATTTTTAAACTTTCGATGCTATCATTGGTAAGCAAGCCTTTCAGAATGAGTGATGCCATATCTCCATTAGTTTCGGCCTGGACAAGGTAGAAACTGGTATAATTTGTTGATGGAGTAAAATGCACTCACCAAATGCTTAATTGTTCATATTCACACTGGTTTGCTTGCGGTTAGCTCTTATTTGATGTTTAGGGCAACTCTATTATTAATGTTTAAGAATGCCACGTTTTAAAATTAAATTTTAGGGAGATTTGGCGGATCAACCTGGTAGTGTAGTGGTATAAGAGAGATGTTAGGAAACAGAGGTTCCGGGTTCGATACTAAGTGGTTACTTGCAAATTTTCCTTTTTCTTGAATTTAGTAGAGAAAAATTCGTTTACAGTTAGAAAAAATTTCTAAGTGCCGCGAAAATGGGATCGACCGTTTACGAAAGGGCAATGCGCTTTGCAGTCATTACAATCAGAAGTTCACCATGATAAAAGTCTACATTTTCAACATTAAAAAGAACGCGAGATCACACTCGTACTTTTTTTGTCAACGCTAATAAAACCCTCGCACCAAGCTTTCAGCCTCTAAAGTGCAGGTTTTCTTTGTGCAATTCATATTCAAAAAAGTCCGAAAGTCTACATCGCTGTCGCCATTTTTAACAGTACTTAGCAGCCAGGTCGCGTTATCGTGACGTCATTCCGTCTAAGGGATTTTGTCTGTAGCTTCCAACAAGCCTTTTGACTACTACTGTAGGTTATGGCTGCTCTTGAGCTTCGTTATTTTGAGTCAAACATGTTCAAAGCCCCGAAAATGATAGCCGTTAAGATATTGAAGTGGATAATCACCTGGAAAAGATAAATTTTGCTGACCCTTTGATGAAGGGCACCAAGTCAGTTGCAGGTTTTTCTGTTTCCCACCAATTTCGAGTTCTACGATAACTTAGAAAATTCTTTCGCGCTCATTTGCTAATTTTCGTTGTTAATAAGCGGACAGACGCAAGAATTTTTAAAATTAAGCCTTGAGTCAACGAGCGAGAGCGGGCAAATTGAGATTTGTTATTGTCAGGCGTTTGTCCATTATTTTGTGATCAATAATAACACTGACGCACGAAAAACTGACATCAATTTGTGAATTGAACGGAATGACGTCACATAAACAAGGCCTGGCTGCCAAAAAAAAGTTTCATAATGGCGGTGTCATAAGTCGAATTTTGAGCTTCTTTCGACGCATATTTCTTCAAGAAGGCTGGTACTTTAGAGGCTGAAACTACGGTGAGTGGAAAACCCCAATGTCTACTTGTCACAGCTGCAGACAAAAATATAAACTTTTTTGCGGGAAATAATACTTTCTTCTGTCTTAAGTGGTTAAAGGGGGGACGTGTGCGTAAGCTAGAGAAAGATCACTCTCACAAATAACGAACGAGACAACAAGCCCAATGTTAGTGAGATTAACGTATTATCTTGATAAATAAAAATGACAACGACATATGTTACCTACCCTGTGGTATTACCAGGTCCTATAAAAAGAGAAACAACATGGTTAACTGCAGTATGGGAATAACAACTCACAATACTCATTATAATTAGCGTGAGTACATCGATGAGAGCCACCCTCAAAATGACAACACTTAGAACGTTTCATAACATGTGACACATGAGTAACTAGGGATAGGAAGAGCGATTATCGGAAAGAAATGTAACTCGCTTAAATCAACGAGCAAGGTGTTTATCGCTCAGAAGCATCGAATACTGAGAAGATCGATACTGAGAAGAAATCTAAGTCAACAGGCCGACCATACCTGTTACGTTTCATGAAAGTCATAGGCTATAAGTAGTTGTTATCACCGACCAATGAAAAACACCTTTCTCGTAAGTTATAATTAATTTAAGTCGTATAGTGAATCTCCTTCGTAAGAAAACTAAGGAAGCTCAGTCTTCGTATTTCTATTTAAACGCATTTACTACACATCAACCGTACTTAATTTATATCATTTTTTCAAGACGTTGTTTAAAAGATGTAAATGTAAATGTAAATTTAATGTCAAACACAGGGAGTGCTTGTGCAATCACCTGAGCCAGAGGCTCATGATAAAGTGCTCGACAATAATCCAGATCGAATTGGAATTTGGAAATGTTGGTTTTTGAGGAGAGGGTAAAACCGGAGTACCCGGAGAAAAACCTCTTGGAGCAAAGAAGAGAACCAACAACAAACTCAACCCACATATGATGCCGGGTCCAGGAATCAAACCCGGGACACATTAGTGGGAGGTGAGCACTCTCCCCACTGCACCATCCCCGCCCCCCGGCCTTCGGCACTGTTATTGTTGCCTTATTATCACACGATAATCCCCATTTCAAAGAGACAACTGAAGTCTTTGTGTTCTGAACTGATGTAAATCCCGGCCAACCAAGATCGATGAATGAACAATCAAAGCGTTACACCTTGTCTTAATAAAGAGCATTTGGAAAAGATTGAAAAACATGACAACCTTTGATTGTTTGGTTGTACAAATGCTGAATTACAAACAAAGAAGTCCTGAAGATGGCTGAGATAGAAAACCTCAGTGAGGACGTGCGAAGGAGAAGATGGAAATTCATCGGCCACATCATGAGAAAAGAACTACAAAATGACTGCAGGACTGCGTTAACCTGGGCCCCAGAGGGGCGGCGAAAACGGGGAAGACCAAGGACAACATGGAGAAGGGCGGCAGAGAGAGAAAGGGAAAAATCGGGATGGAAGAACTGGAGTAAGGTACAAATGGCAGCGGCTGACAGAGATGGTTGGCGAGATTGTGTTGAGGCCTTACGTTCCACATGGCATGAGGAAGATAGCTGATATATAGCTGACAAATGCTCTTAATTAGAAAATTGAACCTTGAGTAATTTACTCAAGACTTACTTTGTGCTAAACGTTTCGTGACTCTTCTGCTGGCAAAATTACATTTAAATTTTTATACCATGCCACAGCCAATCCGAATGCAGGAAGGCTGTTGTATTACACCTAACCTTACCATCGTGCACCGTGCTCTTATTCCCGCTGAAATTTAGTAAGCGGCACTATTTACAGTTTCTTTCGAATATTGAACGTGGCATTGACCCATGTCAGCCACTTTTTAACTCTTACTTCATTTATATGTCAGGGTAGGGAATGAAAATTTGAACCAAACATCGATAACTTATGCAGAAGTTGATATTTGCCTTGAAGAGCAAAGAAACCCAAGTACGTGAAAGAATTGATTTCGAACATCAGCAAGTTTGTCAAGTTCATTCAAGAGCCACCTCTTTCGAAGAAAAAAAGTCTGACTGAAATACCTCATGGAGAATTGGACGCTACCTTTCAGGAGCCCATAACCTTTGTCATTTCATCAGAAATTCAAAAGAAAGATGGAGGGGAGTATGAGCCTGACTCTGACAAGTTTCAGAAAATCCATGGAGGGTAGGTGGGGCAAAAACAGAATGAATACTGTGATTGAAAGCCGAATATTTTCCAAACATCGGAAAGTTTTGAGCCTTAAGGTGGCTCCCTATAGTTTTACGATCGCAAGTGCGCTGGGGACGAAAGCCTAAGGTAATTCCTTAGTATTGCATTGCGCATCCCCACTGCGCACGATTTTTGCGTCATCAACGCGTGCACACGAGCACGTGCACGTGCAAAACGTAAGAGATTTCTCCCAAACTAAGCTCGATAACGGAATAAATTCTCCTTTTCTCTTAAACGAGGACGGTGACCCCCGATATTTCTTTTAGGTATTTGCTAAGAACAGTCCAATGAAAAACATATTTGAAGAGGAAAAAAAGTTTGATAGTACAACATGATTTTTTTTGGAAAATAGTTCCCAACTGGGTGTATTTTGGCCAAGGCAAGTTAACCAAGGAACTGTCCAAAAAAGTGCAATATTCCCACAACCAGGCAATCAAAAACGGCTTAAATGAGGCAATACTGCTTATGTCAATAAATGAAGCTTTACTTTTAAGACAAAACTTTGTTCCTTTCAAGTAACCAAGATTTAATTCTGTATGAAGGTGATTCGAACTTTTAACACGCAACCAGTAAAAATACCCCATTTTAAGAGCTTGCTGACGCGTAAACAAGCACGGTGACCCCATTTTTTTATTGCATTTTATAATGTTCATACCATGAATGTTCATTACGCCAAGTTTCAAAAAAACTTTGAACAATTTCAAGGGAATTACCTTAAGTAATCTGCACGCGCTCGAAGGAAAACGTCAGTGTTTTCCATATTCTATATTACGTCAACATAAGCATAAAAGGCTAAACTAACCGTGCATTTTCTCGTGTTTCCTTCAGTGTTGTGTAGTTGGAGCTTGTTTTAGGGAAACCTACTTGACCAGTTTTTCCGAAGCTTTTAGCCGGCAAATACAGCCACCTCTCATTCACTCCCGCCCCTAAGTGCAAAAAACCCGTTTTGCACGTAATGGCGGGAGTGAATGAGAGGCGGCTGAATTTGCAGGCTAAGAAGCTATAGAAGACATAAATTTACAAAAAGCGGAAAAACTGCCTTTGCAAACTCTACTTTATTTGTGTTTAAAATTTGTATCCCACCGGATTCGACGTACTGTAAGGACCTTGGAAGATTTCACTGCAGGAACATAACAGCGGTAAAAAACGCATAGCTTGGAGCAATTATAATTATAGACCAAAGACTCGTATTTTAACAGAAATCATGGTCAAACACTATTTCATTGTTGCTTATTACATTAAGCTACATTTAATAAGTTTGAAAGGACTGGGTGTAAAAACGAATACAGAAACAGCAATCAAAACATAACACTAGCGCGCACAACGCGATAAATGACTATCCTATGGAGCTACCTCAGTAAGGGAAAAGAAAAAAGGTCAAAACCCAAATGCTTCTAATCCACTTTCAAGGGAGGACATAGTAGAACTGTTTAAACGAGGCTTTTTAGAAAGTCATAATCCCCAGAGAATACAAGTTCTCGAGAACCCTATGATTTTAAATGGAGCAACGTTATGTTGATAATGGAGGAAACAATATCGAAAGAACGAAAGAGGGCAGTGGCTAGCTCGCACTCAGACCGAGATTTCAAGCCAGAAGTGTTTGTTTTCGGACGAAAACTGTCTAGTTGAAACCTATCGAGTTAAACCTGCCGACCAAAGCCTATGCTCCAGAAAAATGCGACCTTTTACGTTCAAGCCATTGTGAATCCCAAAGGAGACAATTTGCACAAAAACCAGACTTTACATCAATAACCTTGAAAAGGTGTTCAGTTAATGGGAATAAGGGAGATAACTGGCCTAAAGATGGAGAAAAATGAAATAAATCACAGCGCACAGAAAACTATGCTAAATGATTCGTTCGAAGCAAATGTCCCGAGCTACTAGATAATCAAGCTGTCCGGCCATAAAAGCGTAGACTGACTCGTCGAAGACTATCAGGTTGGTAGGCATTAAACACCAGGAGAAAATGTCCCGAATATTAAAGCGAGTATGCTACACGCAGCAGTACTTGTAGGCCATCCACTTCAGACACAAGCATCAACAAGATGAATGCATTGGTCACACCTCCGTCTCAACCACAACTGCTCTTCTCGCCCAAAAAACCCAATTGTTTGGCGCACATGCGACAATAACCATAAACATTTGTTTCAACGGGAAAACAGTCAGTCAGGCTACAACAAGAATTCAAAGGAGTTGGTCGCATGATTGAATTACAGCAGTCAGGAGTAGAGTCAGGCTCACACGTTTTATTTGTACTCGTGTACTCTAAGAATTCTCAGTTTATATTCATATTCTTGATATAAAATGCAAGACAAGAATCTCTGTTACTCTACGCTAATCTTACCTGCCTCGAAAGCTCATAACTACATGTATAACACCAGGCATGTGCTCAAGCAAAACCTGTACAGATCAGTTTCCAAAAGGCCTAACAAGATTTAAGGTAGCTGGCCTCCATCAAAATTTGGGAAGTGATTCAAGCTTACATCAAATGCACGTCTTTCAATTAATTCAGTGGCCAGATATGAGTATCAAAAATATTTTCATTACTCTCTGTTCTATTACACTATATCTATACTCTTCTCTAAGTTAAAAAAAGTTTAGTTAATATATCATACTGGCTAATCCTCAAGAATTTTATTGTGGTAGTGGCTAACTCGAAAGCTTTTGCTGATGTGCCACTACACTGTCCTTAATTAATGCAATTATGCATTTCTTTTTTCCCCATTTTGCATTTTTGAAAATTGAATAAATGTTATGTAACTAAAATAAGCGTAAATAAATTGAATAGAACCGAATTGAATTTCTACACGTCTCATCACTTAAAGTTTAGCAAACATTGAAACGTCTTCGTTAATTTTGAACATTCAAATAAGTTTTTCATTTTATCGCAATGCAACACCTTAGAATATTACCTTTGTTAAAGCGTCTTCTCCAAAGCAGAATCACCAGAACAATGACAACCACCACAAGGAGACAAATGACAGTTAAATAGATGGCGTGAAGAATTTTTCTTTCGTTCCTCCAGTCGGCATCTTAAAAACAGAAACATGACGCGTTAGGCTGCGTATTTGAACTTTACCCTTGAGTTTGAAAAATCAGTCAACCGGAATTATTATACCTCTCAACTTAACCAAGTTTCTGATTAATGTCACGTGTCATGGGTCAAAACTCACTAACTCCCTGAGGCGAACAAAACTCGCTAACTCCCTAGGGAAACAACAACTTGAAATTTGGACTTGCACGTGATCAGGTCGTGGTCCTTGAAACCGCGGCAAATTTGTGAGCCAGCAGGCATCAGGCAAACGACTTCTCCGCAGTTTTTTTCTTTTTCGAGTTGGGATGTATAACAAAACACTTAACTCAGGAAACAGAAAGTTTTGTTTCTCCTCAACTTCAATGTTCCCCTCGGCGAACATTGAGGGTCTCGGGGAAACAAAGTCACTCTTCTCCTGCTTATTGTTATATCTCCCAACTCAAATACGTTTTCTGATTGGAGGAAAACGTGTCAGGTGACGTCGGTCAAAACTCGCAAACTCCCTAGGGCGAACAAAACTCACTAACTTCCAAACAACAAAATGAACTTTCCACTCACACATGATCAGGTTGAACTCCTTGAAACCGTGGGAAGTTTGTGAGCTAGCCGGCGCAAAGCAAGCGAATTCTTTGCAGTTTTTTTCACTCTTGAGTTTGGATGTACAACAAAACACTTAATGACTGGCCCCCGTGGGAAACAGAGAGTTTTGTTTCCCCTCGACCTCACTGTTTCCTTTGCGGTCAGTCATTAGGGGACTTCAGATTTGAGTACGAGTACGAGATCGAGTACGAGAACAACTTTTCGATTCTAGTTTGCAGGCTCCACATTGTCACAATAAAGACCCATCTCAGGCCATGAGCTTCCCTCTTTCGCTAAACACTAACATGTAGAGTGAGGACTCTAGAATCGTCACTGGTTTGAAATTCGAAAGTGGTACTCGTATTCGAACTCATACTCGTAGTCCAGTCTGAAGGTCCTTAATACAAATGCACAACAACCACCTCTTATCAGAATTCTATCTATTGCGGTATAATGGATAAGATCTAAAAAGCCACTAAAACGAAGTTCTGATAAAAATGACAAGATGCAAATTACAATAGGCTATTTCTGCCTCTTTTTGTGCCACAAATTGAAGCAGGATTAAAACTATGACTAACCTATGCTTGTACTTTCCGTACTTGTAGAGCGAAAATCTACAAAACAAAATTTGAAAACTGAGAACCGAGGAGCATTTAACATAGTACATAAATGCAGTATGAAAGACTACTGAACATTAACTAGTCATGGTTAGGAGGAATACGTGATCTTGGGCTGACTCCGATAATTGGTAGCACCGATAGTATGCAAATCGATCCTGATTTGAACAAGCTAGGAGCGCACAGTGCCCTCGGTTAATTTTTCAGTGAGCTCAAAAGGAGATTTTGACTTTAATATGGTCTACATGACGATTTTTGCGTTGTGCCAAACCTCTGCTAGAAATAAACGCACTGGAAAACAGCGAATACAAGTTAAAATTAAATCTCAAAGCAGAACAGAAAAGACGTTGTCCAAATGCCATGACTTAACAGTTGAATTTTGTCTTTGCGTTGATCGATGCATCTAGTTGACTCATATACAAAAATTGACGTCTGGTCCAAATGAAGCCCTGGTCTTGAATATCCGCCCCGCCCTTTCCCTCCATTCAGAAAAACCACATCGCTACTTGCCTGTTTCCAGTCGTATTCTTGTCGTTGTTGAAAAATAAAAAGAAATAATACGAAACAGGTTAACCCTAACCCTTTGAAACATTCTGAAGAGAAGGACAAGTTGGAATGGAAAGTAGCTGAGTTGATAAAATTTGAGTTGATAAAATGTGATCAAAGACTACAAACATGGAACAGAAGGTACTGATTTTACGCCATCTGGAAATTAGGCCGTACACTTTCAACATCGATTCAGAGGACTTCTCCCAAATTCTCTGTGTAAAGCAGGGAATGCAAGGACATCCTGTACCCATTAGCTACGCCTATAGTTGGTTTGATCAGTCAGCGAGTTTATAACGCATAAGACACATTTTTAGATGCCAGACAAAAATGCTTTTATCATGAGAAAGCAACTTGGAACATACGCACCTCCGGTTTTCAAGTCGTAACTACTCGCAAATTTTACGAAAGAAAGGAGCCTAGGCATTTTTTTTTCCCGTCGGTGACCAGAAACCGGATCTCACTCGGCCGACTTCCCAACAAAACTTCAAGCCACGCAGTATATGATGTCTTACAGTAGTGCTATTGTGCGTCGGTGGTGACAGCCACGAAGATTTCCAAACGATTCCTACTGTACGATGCAAACGTGAGGACGATCTTTACGATCTGGACATATGAATATTCAAACTCAAAGACCATTCATCGCCCGGTTACGACTTTGTCAGTAAATAGAGAGCTATTCGGTTGCAGTTTCCTGGGTAGGGAACTGCTCTCTATTGTTTTCAGATTATTTGAACTTTAGCTAGATAAGGACGAAATTATTTGTTGTTGGTTGAGAAGTCAACAAATGTATCGAGTTAAATGGAAAAGGTAATAAAATTTAACTGTCTTCACGGTTCACAGTCTGCTGGTTTGGCCAATAAATAGAGTCCTTGCATTGCTGCTAACTGGCTATTGCTGCTTCATAAGACTGTTTTCCATCGATTCGAGACATTACACTAAATTTCACCGTGCGGTTGTAATTAACTTATTGATAAGCTTGCTG
>JAHPZR010022921.1:17500-20000 GCA_019787425.1 Platygyra sinensis | reverse complement strand
AAAGTTTAAACCAACTACATATAATAATGATAATACTCTTTATTGAGGAAACTTTTTCACAAAATGTGGTTTTCGAAAAGGACCTCAATAAGCCAACAATACCAAACATTGCAGGAGAGCCTTTCCCTCATTTTAAAGTTTATAGAGTCAAGAATTGCATGAAAGTCTTTTAACATGCTGAAACCAAAACGATTGTCTACAGTGAGCTACAACAAGGGTACAGTAATTTAACTGTTATTGCGGTTGAATCTGCAATCAAAAATTCCTTTGTTTAAAAAGGCAATCGATACAAACAAGACAAAAAGGCCAAAACATAGCAGAATGAACCCTTGCCCCTGTTTGTATGTTAAGATTGCTGATAACTGTAATACCAGCTCTATAAATTGTAATAATTATAGAACGAATTTTGGAAGCAGCAAACTCAAGCAGGTCTCTTCATTCTGGTGAGCCTGTCACACAGTAGTTTTCTTAGAAGAAAAAGCCTCACAAGTTGTAAATTTGTCATTAAGATAATCTTGGTCTTAATGTACTTTTCAGGTTTGTTGTGAGGGTTTGGTAAAAACAGGTGTAGCAAACATGGAATAAGGCTCAGAATGCCTTTCACTGGGGTACTATTAATCTGATTTTTAAATGAGGACACATGAACTATTTACCATAACATTGACATATGCAAGGGCACAATAAAAAGGATTCTCAATACCAGCTCATTGCACTATGGTAAAATGGTGTAAACTTTAATTAATTAATTAACTAATTTCAATTAATCAACTCATTAGCCTTGCAGCAAGGGGGCACTATGTAAATTGAATGGTAGATCATGTACCAACGTTACTTTGGTGCTCACTTCAAAAAAGCGATATAGTTGTTTCATTAAACCCCTTGCTCTCCTTGTGGTACTTTTCCCTTTAGAACAAAACCAATATTTGCTCTAAATGCATACACAGATTAAAGGGACACAGTCAGCTGGTACACATGCGCATTACATACCATTCCATAGCTAATTTGCATGTAACAGAGACGCGATAAATACTGTTTTTAACCAGATATGATAAAAATAATATCATAGGATAAGCAAAAGGACACTCAAAAACAGATTTTTCAGTAAACGGTTGAAAATCAAGCAAAACACTGCGGAAATGAAGCGGATTTCTGAATGAACTTTGATTTCAGGTTGAGGTAAACTTTTTTCAAAGTGAGAAAAGCTAGTGTCCAGGTCAGCGCAGTCACAAAGCTGACTGTGTCCCTTTAAGGAGAAGGGATTCTCTCGAAAAACGAGTGCAAGTTTTTGCCTTCTAAAGATTCATACGCATATCACACCTTCACAGAGGAATGTGTCAACTTGAAAAGCCGCGAGCCAATGAAATAACAGAACCCCTAGTGTTCACAGTATACAAACTTGAGCTTCGCAGGAAAACGATAGTGTCACGGTCACGTTCCAGACACATACGTCAGTGCCGTGGTCTTTTTTGGTCCTGGCTTTGTTTTGCTTTTTATCCAAGGACTTTTCTCCGTTCTGGAGTGTTTCAAGCCGACAAAAGGATTTGGTTTCGAAAGCGTGACCACAGTTGCGTGTAAACGAAAAATGCTAATACGTTGAAATAGGATCTCCCGGATGAAGTCATTTGCCGTGAGAAGGTAGCTGAAGAGACAACGACTAAAAGAATTATGACACCTTGGCGGTTTACATGTATTAGCTTTTACCAAAAAATCTCCTTTTCTCAATAACTCACGTGGGTTTTAATATTTTACTTACATTTTTTCGGGAAATGATACCTTAACTGACAAACTTTCATTTTCTTGACAGAAAAAAAAATCAACCAATGTAGCCCCGCGAAGGTTTGAAGTAACCTTAAAAGTAAAAATGTCAGGCTCACTTCTTAAATGTACTATATGATTTAAAATGAGCAAAAATCTATGTCCAACACTACAGTAAAATTGAAGACCTGTCTTGAAAAACCATAATTAATTGCACGTTATCATTGGACTGTGAATAAAAGTGACCTGCGATGGACAAGCATCCCGTCCAGGGGAAGTAGAAATACTTCCAGCCGCTTCATGCTACAGAAACCGGGATAAGCTCCGGCAGCTATGAGCCAGCCTTGGCTCCAGGGCTTCACTTCTTTTTCTTTGTATTCTATGTTAAGTGCTGCTTGTGGAGTTAACAAAATTTTACAATTTTTTGCTAACTAATGATGATTTTGCAGCACATCATTCAGGATTTAGAGAAACATATGAGCAAGAAAATTAACGATAATAAAACAACATGTAGTATATGAATTCACATGAATTCATATGTGATTTGTGCGATAAAAATTAGATTGGGCACACTTGCCACCACCTCCATCAACGCGTAGAGGAACATCGATGATCAATCGGTCAATCGATGATCAATCGATAACCACACAAAAATTTTTCATCGATTCAATTTGGCATCGATTGGCACAGGACCTCGAAACAGACGCCACGCACGCTACCTGTCCGATCATCTGCCATTTTTTGA
>JAHPZR010022921.1:0-10000 GCA_019787425.1 Platygyra sinensis | reverse complement strand
ACCATGATGTAAACTATCAGTAATTGCCTCATCCAATAAAGTTATTACTATTATTATAAGGCTGTGGTCTGCGAAAAATTATGTGGAGCAAAAAGATTCCTAACCATGAAATCCTGGGAGCCTAACACTTAAAAGCTTATATGAAAAAAGTAAGTTTTCCAGTCACACAAAGGCAAAAGTTCACTACCTGAATAGTAAACATCAATTCATTAGACAGAATGATGAGCAATTTCTTCAGTTGAATCAGTGTTTTCCCAGATGAATTAAGTTTTTCTTTTTTCAATTTCAAATAAATTCAACAACAAGATATAATTTATTTATAGCATCAGACAATTTATCGCAAAGCTTCTTTCATGTCAGCTACACATAAGATTAATTCAGAAACCGGCCAACACTCAGATAACTAGTCAGGAGCTCACCCTAGTATAGCAGCACCTGTACTGTACATAGGCTGTGGAGTTACTAGCAAGAGCCTGTGAGTCTGTGTTTTATATCAAACTGACAAATCTAGAATTAATATCGGCTGGCTAATAAAAAAGATAAGAAACATCTGAATAATGCATGGCAGCCCTCACTGCACTTCCTACCCTGTTGTTATGCTGATCAGCCTGCTAGTTTTAGACACATGTAATATATAAGAATACCTTCCCACTATGTAAAAAGGATTAATTCAAAACGTTAAACTTTGAAAGTACATGTACCGTATTTTCTCAATTATAGGGCACAGCATATTTTAAAAATATTTTATTGATTATCTGTTCAATCAAAATCTGCTCCAAACTCAGGGTGTGTCATATATAACAGAGTATGTTCACATCAAGAGTGTACAGGTTTAGCAAATTTTACCAATAATCAAACCTGTCAAACATCTGCTAACATCTCATTTGCCAACATTAGCATCTTCCACATGATCAAACATTTTTTTGGCATAAAACAGAAAAATTAGTCCATATTAGCAATAAAGCAGCTGCCTTCTAACCCTACAAGCAAAACTTCTGAAGAGATTGATGATTTCAAACAGAATTTTGGCCTAAATCAGCAATGAAGACAGCGATTTTGCTCCTATCCGTGACAAGTTTTTAACCAACCTGGAGTCCCTCCTGGTCCATGGACCCCCTCTGTGGACCAAGTCCAAGGACCCCCTATAATTTTTTCTACCTGCTTCATCTTTAAACAAAGTAATTTAGGATAAAGTTTCAGTTTGTACACTTGATACACTTCTGTCTAAAAGGGTGCATCTTATAACCAGGTACACCTGATAACCGAAAAAATACTACTGTATTTACTGTACAATGTACATGTCTCTCTCAAGCACTGAAACCAATTTAAAAACACTTACATCTTATGTTAACTATACCAATGGCAGTAGCACTATCACCATAACCATTATTCGCAGTACATATGTATGATCCTGCATCCTCCCTCTGTACATCAACAAGATGAAGCACATAACCAGAGGCATTGAACAAGCCTGCTGGGACGCCAGCTTTTGTCCAGGTGATGTGTGGATGTGGATCACCAGATGCATTGCATTTCAGTGTATGGTTCTTTACAGAGTCAAGATTAAGTTCATCTTCACGTTTTGGGAATTTAGTTATTTCTGGAGGCACTAGGAAATAAAGACATGCATGTGTGCATGTTAGGAAGATCGAAGAAAAGTTATATTAGTTATAAATTAGAAAACACCTTGCAAGAATGCACACACCCTGAAAGCTGTATTTCTACAACTCTATTCTTGTAAACACATAATTATCATGATTGAAATTAAAACTAATAATAGAAAGATATAACCTATTTTCTTATTATATGACTAAGAAAATTATGTCATAATTATGAAGTGAATGGCTGAAAACAAGCAAACTGAATGTTAATTTTCAACATGGTGCTACTCCCAATTCAAGCAGGCGCATTAATGGGTAAAGATTATTCCTTTGAGCAACCAATGATCAAGAGGGCAACCAAAGTTACAGGTTTGGATGTCCAGAATTAAAAAATAGGGACAACAAGGATTTATTTTTAATTTTAAGCATGCACTGTGCAACAAATGAACAATCAGAAGAAACTCTTATGAGCTGCACTCCTACATGTGCAGTCTGTACGTATACATGCAATTATATATTTGAAAATTCTTCCTACAGTACATTCATACAAACCAACTTTGCTATTGGTTCAGTACTTAACTCATTGTTGAAAAAATTTCAAAGGCTTTTTAAAGACTTATAAATTAAAAGGAATTTTAAGGTCTTTTCAAGGATGGATCGAGCCCAATGACTTTTCAAATACTTGATCTACCCAAACTTTTCAAGGCTGGGCAATTAACCCTGTTAGAATAAGATGACCAAGGAAAATATGTTGTTCTCTAGTTAGGACAGCCTAAAAAACTGTTTCATTAAATTCCATTGGCTGCAATTGTGTCTCATATACATGCACCATCAAGCTATGCCTTTGACATTGAAATTAGTCTTCATTGCAATGTCATCAAACACCTTTGAGGCTTCTAGAAGGAGAGTGATCTGATGCAAAATGGCAGTCACAGGGAACGCTTGTCTGGAATTATTTATTTGTTTACATTATTGTCAATACAGTGGAAGCTTGCGTAAGTAGACACCCTTGGGATGGGAAGATGGTGTCCGTAACTGGAGCTGGCCTCTTACAAAAGTCGTTCTTGTATGTGGCCTTTAAAGGTGCAAGACATACATGTAGATGGCTGCTTACAGGGGTGTACCAGCTTATAATAAACACTAGCTATGAATGCAAAAATGCTACCACCTGAAATGAGAGTGCTTCCCCATCCTCATGCAGCTGCCTCACATTGACAATTACAGGTACATGCCTTTCCCAATTTATTATTCAAACTAATCAGTACCCAGTTATAGTTGCATGAAACAACCCAGCAAGCAAAACACTGTACATATAGCAATGGTACGGTGACACTTTGAGTTCAGAGGGAATTAAAAAGTGGTTGACAAATTATTGCAACTGAGTGATCGCAGTAGCTCTGCTCCTGAGGATGGTTCATTCTAAATGCACTGATCCTGTATTGTTTCTAAACCAAAACTTGACTCTCAAACTTTCACGGAGATCGAAGTAAAACTGATTTTAAAACAAACTTTTGAGCCTTAAT
Source organism: Platygyra sinensis (assembly GCA_019787425.1). Lineage (NCBI taxonomy): Eukaryota > Metazoa > Cnidaria > Anthozoa > Scleractinia > Merulinidae > Platygyra > Platygyra sinensis. Next base: position 6,876 of record JAHPZR010022921.1, on the reverse strand, counting down.
TTAGTAAAAAAATATATTTAACAGTTTTTTAAGTATATGTTTTGATGTCCTTGCCTGTCTCAGCTGACTCCCTGAACAGGGTGGTGTAATCAATCAAGGAAAAGTTCAGAATGATATATTGTATAGAGAATCAAGGATTCTGCTAATGCAAGTGAGAAATTTCCCACCAGTCTTTTTAGCTAGTCTTCCAACAGGAGAAAAAAATAAGCAGGAACTAAATCATTATAATTACAAGACCCATACACAACCACCATTTTCAGTTACTGTGGTGTATTGTAAATCCCTTACTTATTACTATTATTTACCAGTAACGACACACTATGCACCCAAAGACTTTCATAACTCCAAACTAAACTCTACACATATCTACATAATTTGGGCATGATGTTGATTCATGGTGGATAATTGCCATCAACATACAGATAAACCAGTATTATAATTATATGCATCAACAGATCCCTCAAATCTGCTTTACACAAACGTTTTAAGAGCTACATGTAGTTTTGACGAGAGTATTAAACATAGGATAAATGCATTTCGAACCAAGGTATACAATGTAGTCATAACTCTCATTGTTCTTCTCATTTTTGTTAACACAAAGGAAATTCAAATCTGCTTAAAATGCACATGCAATAAATGATTATCATGATTTTTGACTGGCATATAAGCTTAATTTTTATGTTTGAAACAAAAGAGGCTTATAAAAAGCTTATTTATTAGAAGTTTGCCGATACAAATGTTGTGACCTGTAAGCGAGCTGATTTTACTTTCAGATATTACACAAAGATGTCACAATACCAATACTTGTTGTAGGAGTAGAATTTTATGCAAATCAAACCATGATTCATTGTTGCTTCGAAATTAAAGTCACTGGTGGTACTATGACCAAAAAACACTTTTTTGTTTTTTCTTTGGATTTCAAAACTATGTAAACTTAAAACACCAACTGACCCAAGTTTTAAGTTTTGATTTTAAAAAGACACCCGTCCTGTTTATTTTAATCGGAATTTTCTTACTTATTGGTCTGCCATTACTAACTTTAAAATCTTGAGAGAGCTGGGTCGAGGAGAAAATGACGTCAAAGACTCACTAGTTTAAGAATGCTGTGCGTGTGTATGTGGCCAAATTAATATGCAGCACGAAAACTGTAGCTTTCAGACTTTTAAACCAGTGTTTTGCATACCAGCCTGTAAAAGCATAGCTCCTTGGCCGGGTTGTTCAGTGCCCGATTAAGCTAACCCAAGAAAAAGTAGAAGTTTGATTTGAGTTGTGTAACTTTGCAGTGAGGTTTTCTGTTTGTTTGGCTTTTTGTTTTCAGTTTTATAATCACCATATACACAAAATATAGCAGCAGAAAACACTAATTTTGCATAGAAGAAAAAGTTATAATTCAACTGGGCTAGTATTAACTGGCTTCCGAACAATCCTGCCCTGTTTTTAACAAGTGGACCTGATATGAGCCCACAATCCAATCGAAAACCAGCACTTGGTCAGCGGTCAACTTCAAAAAAAAAAAGGTGACCTCGATGAGTTGTAGACTTAAGCCCCCAGTACAGTCACATGATAATGGTCAGCAGATACCTTGTTTTCCTTGTTTTGACAGATGTCAATTGATCATAACATGGATGTCTAATATCAAAGAAGTACACAGTAAACCAAGGCTGCATATTTCTTTCAACCTATTATTTGGAGTATGGCCACCATGTTGCACGACTCCATCGCCGTCGCTATTGTCGTCATCACCGTTGTGTGTACACGCCCACAAGCAATATAGCGTGAACTACTCACACTAAAGGACATTATTATTCATTCAAATATTTCCCCATTTCTGATTGGTTAAACCCACATGCATAGTTCACCATAACCAGCTGCTGTTGCCCAAATATTGAACCAATGACATCAAAAGTGCAGCCCACTGCAAATTATTGAACTGATGACGTCAAAATGACATCAGAAGTGCAGCCTGCTGCAGATTATTGAACCCTTGACCGAGAAAACCTGGGGGCAATGTTGTGTTATATTTTGTGAGCAGAAAAACAAAGAGCGAAATCGTGAAACTCCATTAAGAATGGGGAAATTTTTTGAATGAATAACAAAGCAATTATTGAATTCGGCTTTCCTAGGATATGAAGAATTCTGCAGATCTCGGAGGGTGTTATCCACCTCAGCCTTAAGCTTCGGCCTTTGTGGATAACACCCTCGCAGCTCCTTGAACTGCAGAATTCTTCAGATCCTACTCAGCCTCAATCAATAATTGCTAAAGATCGTTTTGTGTACATTAGTTCATCAAGGCACAAATACATGCATGCACCTTTCTTCAGAGGGATCGACGCCAAATAGGATTATTGCAGTGGATAATAAGCACTTATTGACTGGCCCAAAGGGAAACAGTGAGTTTTGTTTCACGAAGACCCTCAATGTTCCCCAAGGCGAAGCCGAGGGGAATATTGAGGTCAAGGGAAAACGAAACTCACTGTTCCCCACAGGACTGCAGTCATTAAGGTGTTTTGTTATACCTCCCAACTCAAAACTAGAAAGAAACTGTGAAGAAATCGTTTGCTTTACACTGGCTGGCTCATAAAATTTGCCACGGTTTCAGAGAGCTAACACGACCTGATCACTTGAGAGTCAAAAGTTCAAGTTGTTTCCAAGGGGAGTTAGTGAGTTTTGCCCACCCTAGGGAGCTAGCTAGTCTTGACCCATGGCATGTGACACCTTCTCCTCCAATGGGAAGATGTATTTGAGTTGGGAGGTATAACATGCAATAACAAGAACATTCAACAGGACCCCACCACCGCAAATTCTTAAAATGGCTAAAATTTGGGTGTTTATCACTGTTGAAGGTTTGAATTTCTGTTCCTCGATGCATGGTTAGGTTCGCTCCAAAAAAAATTATCCCGCTCCACACAGGCCAAGTATGGTACCTCTGCTAAATGAGTTTGGCTTGGCAGTAGATGAAAGAGCGAGGAATAATCTATATGTGAATTCAAGAGAACTGACTTTGCTTTCCACTGAACAACAGTTGCTCTCCTTCAAAAGTTCACACTCTGGCTGATCTTGGCTGAAATATGCTGAAATCTAAATCACTGGTCGCTTACAACAAGAAAGAGAATTCTAGCCTGTATAGCAGGCATTTCCAAAAACTTTCATGAAGGGAACGAAACTGGGAGAGAGCGCGAAAAATAAGGAGCAGAGGGAGGGGCTGAGGCGAGCGAAGGAAACGCCTGCAATCAATCCCAGACAGTTTACCAAATGCCCCCAAACATGCCGCGCTCCCTTGGGGCACCAACTGTCATATGAAAACCTATGATAATTAACTTCCTTTTGACAAGTGCCCAGTATGGGCTTGATAGAGTCCGCTAAAACAAATAGTACGCATAAAATAATATACTGTAGACTTCCTTCTAATTGTGGGGTCTGTCTTGTTCATTTAAAAAACAAAGTTTGGAAAATAAAGATACATAACGAGGAAGCGTTGCACTTGAGCAAATTTTGTTTGCTTTACCAAAAATTGGGTCAAAAGTGGAGCTTTTCCCAATGCAACCCATACATGTATGAGCAAAATTTGGGAAAATTTGCAGGTAGACCAAAAAGATGACGTAGTGTATAAGTGGGGAGGGCAGATTTTTCCAAAATTGCCCAAGAAAACATAAATTCATTCAACATGTCAACCGCTTGTTTATTTAAGAAAATTGAATTGCGCCATATGCCTTCCTTGGACAAAAAGCACACGAAAACCAAGGAGAAAACATGAGGACGCACAACCGCAGAAGTGCAACGCTTCCTCGTTATGTATCTTTATTTTCCAAACTTTGTTTTTTAAATGAACAAGACAGACCCCACAATTAGAAGGAAGTCTACAGTATATTATTTTATGCGTACTATTTGTTTTAGCGGACTCTATCAAGCCCATACTGGGCACTTGTCAAAAGGAAGTTAATTATCATAGGTTTTCATATGACAGTTGGTGCCCCAAGGGAGCGCGGCATGTTTGGGGGCATTTGGTAAACTGTCTGGGATTGATTGCAGGCGTTTCCTTCGCTCGCCTCAGCCCCTCCCTCTGCTCCTTATTTTTCGCGCTCTCTCCCAGTTTCGTTCCCTTCATGAAAGTTTTTGGAAATGCCTGCTATACAGGCTAGAATTCTCTTTCTTGTTGTAAGCGACCAGTGATTTAGATTTCAGCATATTTCAGCCAAGATCAGCCAGAGTGTGAACTTTTGAAGGAGAGCAACTGTTGTTCAGTGGAAAGCAAAGTCAGTTCTCTTGAATTCACATATAGATTATCCTCGCTCTTTCATCTACTGCCAAGCCAAACTCATTTAGCAGAGGTACCATACTTGGCCTGTGTGGAGCGGGATAATTTTTTTTGGAGCGAACCTAACCATGCATCGAGGAACAGAAATTCAAACCTTCAACAGTGATAAACACCCAAATTTTAGCCATTTTAAGAATTTGCGGTGGTGGGGTCCTGTTGAATGTTCTTGTTATTGCATGTTATACCTCCCAACTCAAATACATCTTCCCATTGGAGGAGAAGGTGTCACATGCCATGGGTCAAGACTAGCTAGCTCCCTAGGGTGGGCAAAACTCACTAACTCCCCTTGGAAACAACTTGAACTTTTGACTCTCAAGTGATCAGGTCGTGTTAGCTCTCTGAAACCGTGGCAAATTTTATGAGCCAGCCAGTGTAAAGCAAACGATTTCTTCACAGTTTCTTTCTAGTTTTGAGTTGGGAGGTATAACAAAACACCTTAATGACTGCAGTCCTGTGGGGAACAGTGAGTTTCGTTTTCCTTGACCTCAATATTCCCCTCGCTTCGCCTTGGGGAACATTGAGGGTCTTCGTGAAACAAAACTCACTGTTTCCCTTTGGGCCAGTCATAAGTGCTTATTATCCACTGCAATAATCCTATTTGGCGTCGATCCCTCTGAAGAAAGGTGCATGCATGTATTTGTGCCTTGATGAACTAATGTACACAAAACGATCTTTAGCAATTATTGATTGAGGCTGAGTAGGATCTGAAGAATTCTGCAGTTCAAGGAGCTGCGAGGGTGTTATCCACAAAGGCCGAAGCTTAAGGCTGAGGTGGATAACACCCTCCGAGATCTGCAGAATTCTTCATATCCTAGGAAAGCCGAATTCAATAATTGCTTTGTTATTCATTCAAAAAATTTCCCCATTCTTAATGGAGTTTCACGATTTCGCTCTTTGTTTTTCTGCTCACAAAATATAACACAACATTGCCCCAGGTTTTCTCGGTCAGGGTTCAATAATCTGCAGCAGGCTGCACTTCTGATGTCATTTTGACGTCATCAGTTCAATAATTTGCAGTGGGCTGCACTTTTGATGTCATTGGTTCAATATTTGGGCAACAGCAGCTGGTTATGGTGAACTATGCATGTGGGTTTAACCAATCAGAAATGGGGAAATATTTGAATGAATAATAATGTCCTTTAGTGTGAGTAGTTCACGCTATATTGCTTGTGGGCGTGTACACACAACGGTGATGACGACAATAGCGACGGCGATGGAGTCGTGCAACATGGTGGCCATACTCCAAATAATAGGTTGAAAGAAATATGCAGCCTTGGTTTACTGTGTACTTCTTTGATATTAGACATCCATGTTATGATCAATTGACATCTGTCAAAACAAGGAAAACAAGGTATCTGCTGACCATTATCATGTGACTGTACTGGGGCTTAAGTCTACAACTCATCGAGGTCACCTTTTTTTTTTGAAGTGACCGCTGACCAAGTGCTGGTTTTCGATTGAATTGTGGGCTCATATCAGGTCACTTGTTAAAAACAGGGCAGGATTGTTCGGAAGCCAGTTAATACTAGCCCAGTTGAATTATAACTTTTTCTCTATGCAAAAATTAGTGTTTTCTGCTGCTATATTTTGTGTATATGGTGATTATAAAACTGAAAACAAAAAGCCAAACAAACAGAAAACCTCACTGCAAAGTTACACAACTCAAATCAAACTTCTACTTTTTCTTGGGTTAGCTTAAATCGGGCACTGAACAACCCGGCCAGGAGCTATGCTTTTTACAGGCTGGTATGCAAAACACTGGTTTAAAAGTCTGAAAGCTACAGTTTTCGTGCTGCATATTAATTTGGCCACATACACACGCACAGCATTCTTAAACTAGTGAGTCTTTGACGTCATTTTCTCCTCGACCCAGCTCTCTCAAGATTTTAAAGTTAGTAATGGCAGACCAATAAGTAAGAAAATTCCGATTAAAATAAACAGGACGGGTGTCTTTTTAAAAATCAAAAACCTTAAAACTTGGGTCAGTTGGTGTTTTAAGTTTACATAGTTTTGAAATCCACAGACAAAAACAAAAAAGTGTTTTTTGGTCATAGTACCACCAGTGACTTTAATTTCGAAGCAAACAATGAATCATGGTTTGATTTGCATAAAATTCTACTCCTACAACAAGTATTGGTATTGTGACATCTTTGTGTAATATCTGAAAGTAAAATCAGCTCGCTTACAGGTCACAACATTTGTATCGGCAAACTTCTAATAAATAAGCTTTTTATAAGCCTCTTTTGTTTCAAACATAAAATTAAGCTTATATGCCAGTCAAAAATCATGATAATCATTTATTGCATGTGCATTTTAAGCAGATTTGAATTTCCTTTGTGTTAACAAAAATGAGAAGAACAATGAGGTTATGACTACATTGTATACCTTGGTTTCGAAATGCATTTATCCTATGTTTAATACTCTCGTCAAAACTACATGTAGCTCTTAAAACGTTTGTGTAAAGCAGATTTGAGGGATCTGTTGATGCATATAATTATAATACTGGTTTATCTGTATGTTGATGGCAATTATCCACCATGAATCAACATCATGCCCAAATT